>VZTV01044240.1:67737-115840 GCA_013400875.1 Anhinga rufa | reverse complement strand
CCCCCCACCCCCCCCACACCAACCCCTTTCTCTTAAAAAACAACCCGCCGCCCCTCCAGCCTCCTTTTCTCCTGCTTCTGGCATCCTTGCGGGGATGTGGGCAAGCACCTCCGGCTGGGAGGCAGGAGAGGAGCACTCCGATGGGGATTTTTGTTTTACGAGCTCCCCAGGGCACCCCTACCCTTTCCCGAGTGGGTGAGCCACGCCGGGGCTGGCAGCCCCGCACAAACTCCTTAGCTGGGATGTCCGTTCCCCCCCATCCCTCGCTGGAAATGCCTTGTGTGCTCCGAGCACTGCTGGTATTTGGGAAACCAAACTCCAGCGGTACCTCCTCTGGATTTAACCCCGTTTAAAGCAGGAAAGCCCGCTGCTTTGATTCCTCCCCCCTCTGGAGCTGGAGAAATGGGTGGAGGAAGGGTGCAGAAGCTATCAGGGAAGATAGCAACATGTTACTGAATCGAAGTGTGTGGGTTTTGGGTTTTTTTGTTGTTTTTTTTTTTTTTGTTTGTTTTGTAGCGATAAGTTTAGCTGCTGCTGGGTTTGGTTAACGCTGATAGTCCAGCCTTTACCATAATAAGGGCCGTTGTTCACATACTGATGTCTCTGCCTGCCTGCTGACCCCAGCCGCTCAACTGATTCCTGCCTTGCTCAGCCGAGGTAGAGGATGGGGCAGGGAGGACCTGCAGGGAAAAAAACCCTTCTCTTTCTGGGTGCTGAGTCCTGTTGCTTCACCTCTCCCTGCTGTAATTCCCACTGCGCTGAAGTGGAGGTTTGCTGGCTTCTGTACAGCGCCGGTGCGCCGAAGGAAATGGAATTGTATATAGAGTTGTGCGTTTCTTTGCCAGTTTTGTGCGTTTCTTTGCCAGTTAGCAAGTTTCTAGGAAGCCCAGAAAGGGGGCTCAACTGCTGCCAGGCAACATGATTTCAGGCTGCGTGTGGGAAATTAAGTGACAGCTGACTGCTGGAGTGCAAGGGGGGCCGGAGGAGCGCAGAGGTTGGTGCTCAGACTTAAAATAGATGCTTGTGTAGGATCAGCCTGTCTGCAGAGAGCTCCAGTAAGTCAGCGCAAGCCTGGGGGATCTGCCACCGGTGGGCTACACGGGTGTCCAACTGGGGGAGAGCGTCTTTTGCATGATCCGTCTTCTCGCTCTACCTGCACGTAGAGAGGACCCGGTCTCTGGTTATAGCTATTTTGACGCTCGGTGCCTCTGACAGCAAGGCTAAGCCTGGCTTTCAGGTGTGGGCTCTGAAGGGCCACGCTTCAAAATGCAATGGGGATGCTGAGGGTGATTTTCCAAAGCACCTCTGCAGGTTAAATGAGAGGCTCTGGTGGAGTTGAGGACCTGTTCCCGCCTATTTCCTAAAGCTTTGGTTAAAAGAACGTTTACCGGAGACTCATTTCTGTGCTTCAGGTCGCGACGGCAGTCTGTTTGCTTGCAGGGGCAGAAAATGGGCTAGGAAGAAACACCTGGTCCATTGAGGCAGGGCTGGGAGGATGTGGGGTTTATTTTTCAGTTCAGACGAAAGGATCTGCTTAAATTTACACATCTCCTGGCACGGGTGAGAGCGTGTTACAGAGGCGTCTGTGTTGTTTAGGTGTTTGAGCATTGGATCAGTGTAATTGCCTTGTGTCTAAAGTGAGGACTTGGTGTTTCGCGCTGCCTTAAGTTCATTTTCTTCTCTCCATGAAAGCTCTTTTGCAGCAATTTTTAGAGTTGACCCAAAGTTTAAACTTTGGCAGGAAGAACGCTGAAAAACAAAACCCAAAAAGGTATAAAAGAGCTCGCTCCCTATTGACTTCAGCTGCAGTCGCTTCTGTTTTGGTGGCTGCGCTAACACTGAGCCAAAAAGGTCAATGTTGTCAATTAGCTGGCTTAACCTCATTTCCCCTCTAACTTTTTAGAGAATGCTGAAGCTTTCTTGCTTGGTCAGATCGATGCTGAGAGAAGGAGTATGGATGCTGCTAACTCATGTTTCTGAGACCCGGCAATGCCATGGGGAGCGGGCATCACTTTTCTCTACTCTTGTCTGGTTTTGGGCTGCGTCTGAGGACTTAACTGCTCCCTGATGGCTGGTTCAGCCCTTGGTCACGAGACTGAGTCTGAATCTGCCACCAAATCTTGCTGAATCTGCCACCAAATGTGCCCATTGCCCTTCTCTTCAAAATGGGTGTCAGCCTCGCTGAGGAGGAGTCCAGCCCCTTGTTCCTTTACATGCCAGCAAGCAGCAAAGCGGCTTTGCTTTATGGTATCCATAGGGTTAACCTTACGCAGGGAGAGTCATTACAGGCAGAGGTTTTCAATTGTGCAAGATGTTTAATGTGCCAGGTGCTTGATGCCCCGTAAAACTGCAGAGATGCATTGGCCATTGGCCGTACAGTATCGTCCCCCTCTCGCTCCCCTGAAATAAAACCCTGCTCCAACCCACACGTGCAGGCAGCCTCTGTGTGTAAAAGTTAGATGGGATTTGTAGTGTGTCCAAAGGGTTTAAAAATAACCCGAAAGGGATGTGAAGTTGTACAAAGCTTCTAAAGCCAAATTCCTCCCCCCCACCCCCCCGCTGTTGCCAGCAAGGATGTGTGAGTGAGATGAGCAGGTCAGGAACCAAAAAACCACTGTGGTGGGCTTCTCCTTTAATATACAAGTTGTTTGCGCGTGGGTTTTCATTATAAGGATCTGATAGACTAGTGGTAACATCACTTTTGATTGCAGATATATAACTGATCCACCAATGGGTTGGTGGGACTTAGTTTACCGGCTTTTTTTTCTAGACAGTAAAAACCCAAACCATGCGAAAATCAACCCTACCGGGAACTTAACCTTGCGACTGGTAAACGCTGCCCTCCGCAAATCAATTTGTTTCCTCCGGTTCTGCAAAACTCCGTTTGCTGTCTGTGGTCAGAATTAAAAGCAGCTCTGCAACCCTTGCTGGAAGCTGGCAGTGTGTTAATTAGGACTGCCAAGTACTGAGAGATAACGACATTTCTTGCTGTCCCTGAGGCATCCCGCAAGGTACCGTAGGAAGGCTAGAAGTGGCAGGTGGTGATGCTGGGCATCACAGGTGAGGCAGAGATGCTGGGCTCCCCGTCCTCCTGCATCCACTCTTGCATCCTTCCTGTGGAGGTGCGTTACGGGCGCGCTGCTGGATTTGTTCCTGCCTGGCATGAAAAGAGGAATTGCTGTGTGCACACGCAGTGTACAAATCCTGACTGCCCGGGGGGGACAGAAGGACCCCGTGTGTTTCGGCGCTTCCCACGTGTACCCTAAGGACAGCTGGGAGACAGACGCGTTGTTTCCATTGGCCTGTGCGTGGGTGGCATCCCAGGGGTGTATTTTTATCTGGCAAGAACCTTTCCCTCTCTTTAGGGTTTGGGATGACATCAGGTCAGGGCTGAAGCAAGATTTGTCCTGCTGTGGTTGCTGCAGGGTACTGGGAAGCAGACAGCTTCTGTGCAGTGTGTATTTGGATGTAGGACCTGCCTGAATCACGCTGCTTCCCCTTCCCGTAGCCAGGTCAATCTTTTCTTTTTGTCCTTTGCTTTCACTTTCAATGCAAGGCAAATGAGGGAGTTTGCATTTAAACATGCCCTCCTCTGCAGCGCCTTGCTGCAGGGAAATGGAAAATTGCTTTACGAGTCTGAATGTGTCTTCATTACCATCTTAGGATGGGATCCTTCATCCTTCCCTCTATCTTTTCTAGGGAGGGCAAGTTTCCAACCATACCTTCGCTCCCAGGTCTGTATATACGTGCACAGAATAGGGTCACAGCTGGATCAGCCTGTTCAAGTGAGTCAATTTGCTGAGCTGGTAAGAGAGGGATAAGAGTAGCAGTGCACAGGGACTTGGAACATCAATCACCTCTTCCAAAAAAGAAGGTGTGATCCTTCGTTATCCTTGCACAGCACTCAGACTCCAGGCTGGTTCCTACAGCTGCGTCGGCCCCTGGGTGACTCAGTTTCCCTGCAGCTGTTGAGATATCGCCCTTGTTGGCGGCTTGCGTGGTCACGTTTTCGCATGCGGGATGAAACAGAGCAGCAGAACTCCAGCATTTCCCTCTCTGCTTCGAGATGTCCTCCGTCCTTTCCTCTTCATCATTTGTACTGGAAGAGCATTTACTCATCCTCACCGGGACGGGCTGCACACACAGCGAATGCCAGAGTGTTTGCCTGGCGGCCCAGCAAAGCCTGGGGAAAGGAGACAAGCGCTGAAAGGTGAAGTGATTCCAGGGATGCAGAGAATTGCATCCGGCATCTTTCTGAATGCGTTTGCTTCTGCATTAAAGCAAAGGTGAGAGCTCGGCTTTGGCTGTGGATTGCTCTGTGTGGGCATGAATCATCAGCCAACTAGGGCGAGACTCTAATAAATTGAGGGCTTTGGGCTCCTCTGGCATTTTCGATGTTGATTGCCTGTGGAGGAGGTGGGAATCTGAACTGAAAAAGAGCAATTATCTTTCTATGCACTTACAAAATGCCCATTACTGTGGTATCCAGCTAGGATGGGGGAACGGGAGTTTCTCAGGAGGGAGGGGACTGTCTGCACCTGGCTGCCACCAGCGCCAACATTTTTAGTGTCAACTTCAGTCTACGTAAGGGACAAAGCTGTGAAAAGAGGTGGAAAGAGGGCAAACCTATAGACCTTTCCTTCAGGGACGCCTCGGCTAAAGCGCATCCCTGACTACCCCATTTTAAACCTGGGTACAGGGAGTGAGATTTCCAGGAAAACGGAGCAAAGCCCCATTCCTTCAACTTTTTCATCATAAACTCCCCAAAGCATGTCACAACTGTGTAATTACAGTGTAGTTACATGAAGAGGCTGCTAATTTGCCATGTAATTACAGCGTGCCATGCTTTGATAGGCCTTATAAAATGAAGGGATAACACAGTCTCATGCTGGAATGCCGCGCTCGAGCTCTCCAAAGTGAGCCGATGAGCACGTCGTATGCCATCCCGCTCTCCCAAATCCATAGCAGATTGCTGGCAGGCAGGCAGCTAGTAGCTGGGAGCGTGTGCGCTCTCCGGCGGGACTGCGGCACGCTGAGTTTTGCCAGGGGAACCTGCTTGTGAGTGAAAAAGCAGCAACTGCATCCTCCTGGGGAGGATCCCTGCTGTGTGGCTGAGCTGGGGGGGCAGTGGGAACCTGGTTTAGGGAAGCGGCGGTGCGAAGCTCATCCTCTGGTTAGACCACGGGATTACAGTTTGATGCTGGAGGCAAAATGGAAAGTTCTTCACCAGTTGCTGTTTTGGTGAGAGCAGATACATCTCAGGCACTCAGGGAAGAGGTAGGTGTGAGTAAGACCACACTTTTGTCTGAGTATGGTTTAGGGATGTAAACTTGCAGATGTGTCATCCGGAATGGCTGTTTAGAGTTGTGGTACCGACCTCAGATGGGATTTTGGGGAAGAAAGGGTCTTTTCCTTTTTGCACTGTCAGCTACTTGTGCATGGGCATAAGGCGAGCAAAGGACATGACTTAAGAGTCATTGCTGTCCCTGGAATGGATCCAAAGGACAGAGCTGCTGGCATCTTCCAGGCTTACAAGTGTTGCTCCCAGGCAAGACTTGTGTTTGGTAGGATGGTGCCAGGGGACTAATTGAAGTGAAGGAGGGGATGATCTGCCTTACTTTGAGCATTAAAATGCCCCTGGAGCCAGGGACTTGATTCACCATTGCACTGTGAGGTTGGGGGATCCCCACGGAAACCAGGGTCTTCCTTACGGGTGCAGAATTGTGCCTCTGTAGCTCGAGACCTGACTTCCCAGGTTTGCTTCTCGGCTGCGAGTCAGGGCCAGTTTGCAGCTTGTCCAAATCAGCGTAACTCCACCGAAGCCGGGGATATATGTTCTGATCCAGTGTAAAGCCTCATCACTGCAGAAGCCAGTGGGACAAATCTGTAGCTGATACAAACTGTACAGCTGTATCGCAGCCAAAAATTGGGCCTGCATCCCCCCCCCTTTTTTTTTAACCCGCGACATAGTTTTGCATCTCAACATTTTTGTTCCTCTTCCGTGACTAAGCTGCTCGCTGCCTGTGTTTCTTTTCCTTTTTTTTTTTTTTCTCTTCATTGTATAGTTTATAATCTTCCAACTAGATACAGAAAAAAATTTGTTTGCAGCCCTGGCCAAGAAGGCTCTGGTTTCCCTGGCGTCGGGCCATGCTTACATCTCCAGTCAAAATACTGCTGGTTAAACAATAAATATTTATTGATTCTCCTACAAGCTCCTACATTTTTCCCAGGTGCAGTGGAATTTGGGGGGGGGGGGGGGCACTTGAGTCCTGCCCTAAAATTGTGAGATGGCTCCAGAGATAACGTCTCTCTAGTGGTCTCAGATGCGAAGGTGACCCTTGCAAAGCTGGGTTCGGTCCCGCTGCGTGGCCCCTCACATCCAGCCTATAGATCTGCTCTCTTCTGTCCGCCCCAGCGTCCCCAGCTTTGAGGATTTGTGCCTGTGACTGCTGCAGGCTTTGGTGGTAATGACGTGAAAATGTGCAAATCTGCAAGTCTGCTTTACCTGCCTGAAGATCTCCTTGAACACGGGAGGGACTCGCATCCTGGGCGGGGGATACATACTTCAATCTGCAGGGTCCAGAGAAGTGGCAAAGAAAAAAAAAATCAAGGTGGTTTCAGTTTGTGATTTGGTTACAAGGCTCAGCCTTCCTATCTGGATCGTAGACACCCGCCAGATCTGAAAGCGTGTAACATTAACAGGCTGCAAATGTTTGCATGCAAAGCCTGAGCTTCTGCAAGGCTGCGTGTGTTTCGATGAAGGCGAGGCGCTTGGCGCTTGCATTCAAAAGTGCTCTAAGTTGCTCTGTTCCCTTCTGCAATGTGGTGGGTGGCTCAGAGTAACTTTCAGCTTATTTAGCCCCAGATTGGGGGCGAACCCAGAGCTCTCCACCGTTGCTCGCCTCTTTCTGAACTGTGAGATGAAACTGCACATTTTTGTGTTGAGGTTGGGTTTTTTTTTCCACTCAGCTGGCAAAAATCTGAGACCTGGTTTACTCTTTGGTCCCACAAACAGCATCACACCATTGGGGCAATATCTGTACGTGCAGGACTGGGCAGGCGATACATTTTTCCCCGTCGCCTCCCCTGGTCTTGCTGACCATGCATGATTTTTTGGCTTGTTTCAAATTGCTGTGGATGCCTGGCTCCCTCCCTCCGGTGACCCGGCCTGTGCACCGCACAGGTGGACCTGTTTGCAAGAAGCCAGGATGCCGTGCTGGTGCAGCACGGCTGCTCAGTCATACCTCTGGGTCCTGTAGCAGTGCAGCCTACGGATAAATATAACCCGCCAGAAAAATACTACAAATGCAAGGAAGAAATGGCAGCTTTCTTTCCCAGAGAGGAAAATCCCCTTGTTTCTGTGGTTCCCTCTGGTTTGGGAATGAGGGGCTAAAGATCAGAGGTCATTGTGAGCGCTCAGCTATCTGCCATGTGCTGGCGGCAGCCCCCCGTTGTGGATTGGGATGTGCAAAGTCGCAGGGCTCTGTCTGGGTCTGAGCTGGTTGGGCTCTGGGGCTGTAATTCCCATCTCCATCGTCTCATGGCTGGGGCTGGACACAGCAGCAATCAATCCCCTGCTTTCCAGCTTTTTTGTTCCTGTTAAACCTTTCCTATCAAGCCAGAAGAGGCAGAGACCTCCATCTCAGGTGGCTGGTGCAGAAACCCCAGCGTTATTCAGATTGCAACAAGTGTCCGGTGCCGGCTCAGCACACCCCAGCGCCCTGGGTGGGTTTGCAGGGGGGATTGCTCCTCTGTAGGACGTGGCTGTGCCCCAGGCAGGCGTAGGAAACCTTCCCTGCTGAAGACCACGTTCCTGGGGCGGCTTGCGGAGCTGCAGGCCGGCTCCTAACCCCAGCTAAGCGTTCAGAGCTTGTTAATGAACGAAATGCATTTTCTTACACGGAGGGGATTTTAAATTGGCTCCACATGGATTATGTATGTTGTCGCACTTTCCCGGAGGGTGATGGCATGAGTAGGAATGTGGGTTTGATGAAAGAAGCCAGACACTGAGTCAAAAGCGGAGTGGCTCCCCCCGCGCTCCCCTCTCCATGCCCCCTCTCCCCCCATCTCATTTCAAATATTTGACGTGATTCCAAGGCATTCTTCAGATGGCTGGTGGGGAGTGCAGGAGAAGCCAGCCAGTGTGACTTTGCCTTTTTTTTTTTTAAATGCAGCATGCTTTTGGCGCCTCTGACCCCAAAAGATGTTGAAGAAAGGCTTGATGGGACCTGTTTTTTGGGGAAACTGAGGCACGGTGCCCCCATTACGCTGCAGCAGGGATGTGGGAGCATCCCCAGTCACGTGCTCCAGGTCTCCCTCTACTTGCAGTATTTAGGGTTTCTTATGGTCTGCGTTAAGCTGCACTGCACCTCTCTGGCTCCTCCACAGCACCAGGCAGCCCAGGACCCATCTATCTGCCCTCGGGATTGCCAGTTTGGGTGTACTGGTCGACTCTGATTTGGGCTGGGAGCTAGACTGGGGGGAGGCGAATGGCTCAGCCCCACGTCCCTCCAGGAACCAAGCGTCTTACACAGCAGGATGAAGGTTGCGTGGCCTCGTGGTGGCTGGAGTCCTGGGCTGGGATTTCCACTGGGATGCTGCTGCCTCTCCTGGGATGTGCTCGGAGGTCTCGGGATGAAAACTGCTGACTCAGGGAAAGCCGCTGCTGATGTTGCAGCCAGTAGACCCCAGAAACTGGAAGCGCTTTGGGGTTTGTTTTCTGTTGCTTTCCCCCCCTCCCCGTCAGCACCAACTATCACAATAATCAAAATGTGGCTTTTTGACCCACATGAAAGTTGTTTTTTTTTTTCATAGGTGTCTGCATGTGTTTGTGCAAAACCACTTAATTTTGGTCAGTGTTCTGGAAGCAGCAAGGCAGGTTTTTTTTTTTTTAACCTTTTAGTTTTGAGAAATTGTTTACTGAAACATGACCCATCAGAAGAAACAGCTTGCAAAAGCTGAGTACTCCTGGCTTTTTCCACTGGGAAAATTAAAAAAAGATGTAAAAATCTTTTTTTACATGAAATTTGGGTCTTTTTTTTTTCTTTTTGTTTTTACACATTATTGTTAGAAGCGGTTTTAAAATGCAATGCCAAGTGCTTTCTCTTTTAAAATGCTCAAGGCATGTTACCCAACCGCTCCATCTCTCCAGACCACTTCGTGAGGTCAGTAAATGCAATTCCTCCTCGTTTGCCGCTGTAGGTGGGGAAAAACTCATTTACTCAATCCCCAGCATCAGCCGCAGGCGGCAGATGAGTCCGGCAGGTTGGTAGCAGCATCGCGGCTCTCCATGCCATGCCTCGACCCCGCGGCGTTTCTCGGACCTGTCCTTTTGAAGGGATGCGAGGAAATTTGGGCTTGATGTCAGAGGGCTGTCCCCGGTTCTGGGAAGCCCGGTGCCGCTGCGGCGCTGGGAAAGTTTCGCTTTCCAACGTCAGCAGTGGGGTTTCGGAGCTGTCACGGTAGCCGTGGCCCAGCGGGGTGGTTAGTCACTGGGGCTGGTTTCCATCCCTTTAAGCGGCTCCAGATTTGAGGCTGGCTCTAAAGCTTGCGACTTGAAAGGGCCCCGGCCGTGCGCCTGTTTTGCCTTCGAGCTGGATGACTCTCGCCGCGTTCCTGCTTTCAAACGGCCGAGCCCCGAGCAGCCGGGGCCATATGGATCCTATAGAGTGACCTGGCAGCCCGTCGGCGTAACGTCAACAGGGCGAGGAGGAAAGGGGTCTTGGCAGGGAGTGGGGGGGCTGCCCCTGCTCTAAGCTGGCCCCGGGCTGGACCAGCCTGCTCACCGCTAGCCCAAGCCCTTCGGCATCTTCAGGCTGTGATCGAGGGCTGCTGCCCCTTCCTCGGCTTCCCCAGGAGTTTGCTGGCTGCCGGTCCTAAGCAATCATTGAAAGCTGGAGTTAGGCCTAAAAAAAATTTAAAATAAATTAAAATAAAAAAGGAAGAAGGGGGGAAAAAACCCCAGAGAAATAGAAGAAAAGCAAAGGGGAGGGATAGTGTGCCTTTAAACAGCTGTGCGCCAGCGTAACTGCACTCGCTAATCTGGTGACTAATTCGGTGCATTGCAAAGCAGCAGCGAAGCCGAAGCCGGCTGCCAAGCTGGGCTTCATCCCCTGCCCAAGGCTCGAGGAGTCATCGGGTCCCCTCCCTCCCTTCATCCCGCGCCCCGCTGGGGCGCCGTTCCCCCCCTCCAGCTGCCCCACCACTCCCCATGGCAATTTATTTACTCATCTGGAGGGCACAGCCCCGGCGGTCTCTTGACTCAGCAGTCCGGGGCCGATGGGAGCCGCGGGAGCAAATTCCAGGCAAGAAATAATCTCATGACTTGTCTCGGAAAAGATTGCTCCGAAAAGATCCCCTTACGGTCACGGAGCGCTCCGTGCCCGCCCCTCCGGCCGAGCCCTGACGAGGCTCCCGATTTCCCAACCTCAGGGAGCCAGGGCGGCCAGCCAAGGCAGCCCGAGGGGACTCGTTGGACCTTTCTTCCTTGGAAAAAGGAGGGATGGATTTGGAGATGGGGGTGGCACAGGGGCCCCGGAGCCGGTGCCTGTCCCCTGCCGGGGCACAGGGTTGTGGGGAGCTGGAGCTGGTTTGCCAGGGCAGGGAGCCCAGAGCTTGGGGTTGTGTTGATTTTTGAGTCATTCCTCCTTTTTCTTCCCCCACTTCCCAGGGAGGGGTTTAAACCCTTCCTTTGCCCCCAGGCAATTTTGGTTCTTCCATCAGTGCTTTTGCTCAGACGTCAGCGTTACCCTGAGTGGGGCTGGCACCCGGGATGACTTATGAATCATATTTATGCTTTTTTTCATCGTATGTGCCTCTCTCACCCTGGCCTTTTTCCCCCACCTTGTCCCCATCCAGAGTCCCTAGAGTCCCATCCCCTTCTGAAGGCACTTTGGGAGGTCTGGTCCCTTGCCCAGTGCTGGGGATGGGGTGGGATTAGACCAGCTTGGGAATCGAGTATCTTTGCAAACCTGCATTCTTCTGGGAGGAAGGCTGGCCCCGTGTGCGGGCAGGGCTGCTGAGCTGACAGCTCTCATACCTCCGTGTCAACCAGGATCAAGGCTCGGGAGCGCACAGCTCCTGGGGCTGTGACCGCAGGGACACGGGTGTCTGCGGGTGTCCTGCCTCCCTGGAAGGGTGCCCGTCCACCGAGGCAGCCATGCTGCCTTTTGAGATGAAGATGCCTGGGGAGTGGAACCAGCCTGTGGCTCCCGCTCCACATATACTTACGGTTTCACCCCATTGCTTATGATTATATACTTATTACTTATCTCTAAGCAGCAGGAGCTTGGGGCTGAGCCACTGAGGGCGATGGGGAGGCTCGCACCCCCAGGCCACCCATCCAGGGCCCTGCCAAAGCTCCTCAAGCTTGTTACAGTCGGTGCAGGATTCCCAGAGTTTCTGGCAAGGGCTCCTGGCTCCTGAGTCACCAAATGACACCCCCTCCACCCCCTCCTCCATTTACGTCTCCTTCTAATAGCCTCTTGGCCTGAGCAGCCGAATTCAATCAGCCCTTTCACCATCTGCTCCCAGGCACTTCTGCTGGGGAAGGCTCGGGGCCAGAGAGGCCGTAATTCCTTAATAGCTTCCGGATGCTGCGCGCGGGGTGGATGCGAGGGCTGCGAGTGTCTCAGCCTCTCTCCCAGCCTTCCTTGAGGTTTCCAAGCTCAGGCTTCCTCTGGGCAAATCTAAGCACCTCCAGCCACTCTCATTTATCCCTGCCCGCCCTTCGCTCTCCCGTCTCTCTCCAGGCTGAGGCCAATAGGTGACATAATCTCCATCCTGGACAACCCTTGGCTCTGGGATGGGGATGACTGAAGCTGATGGGGCAGCCCAGTTCGTCTTTGGCTGCTTTCCCCCTCTCACTCCCACCTTCTTCATCTTCCCAGGGCTTTGTTTGGCCCAGTCTCTGTACCGGTCCCTTCCCTGGTGGGAAGTTTCCTAGAAGTCGGAGCTGGAAAAGATGACCTTCCTGGGGTCGGTTGGGAAAACCCTTGCTCTCCTGCATGGGGACACTTGATGACCTGGAGGTTGCATGGTGTAGCCTGGAAGGGGCAAAGCCCAGAAGCTCTGCGCTTGCCCAGGAATGGAGGAGGCTTAATCTCAGGGCTCTTCAGCTGCCTGCTGTGCTTGGGAAAATCCTCACCTTCGATTCTTTGCTTAATAATACCAGGAGAATCATTCTTGGGATGCTGTGAAATGAAGTTGGTTTGGCACCGAGGCACTCTCTCCGGCGTGGGCTGGAGAGTTTTGATTCCAGGTTTCTTTCAGAAAGCCCTTTTTGGCTTCCATCACTGGAGGAGCTGGTTCACCCTCCGGGGACAGTGTTGCACTGGCAGGCACCATCCAGGGATGGCCTTGTCCCTTGTCCCCTCCTGGCCCCAAGGCCGATGTGAAGCTGACCCTCATTGGCCTCGCCCTGGCGATAGCTTCGCTTGCATGGCTTTCAGCCCAGCCAGCAAAATCCTCATCGGCGGCTGCTGGGGTCATCTGCTGCTGTGCAGAGCACGCCTGTCTCAGGTCTGGCGGGTGGAAACATTCGATGTGCAATGGGTGTAGGGTGTTTGTGGCTCTTGTCTGTGGGCTGGGACATGGATGGTGCTCAGAGGTGTCCTTTGGTAGCGTTCGTGGAATCACAACCCTGAGGGATGCCTGGGGAACCGAGGAGATGGGGCTGGTTCAGGCAGCAAAGCAAAGAGAGCCGGGCTTTTGCTCTGAGCATCTTTTGCCTCTTCTGTTTAGTTGGTTCTTTCTGCTCTCCTGTTACATGATGCTGTGCTGAGAGATGGAGCTAGCATAGGGAAGATGCTTGGAGTGTGCAGTGAATATTGTGAGCTACTTTGGTTTGGATTTCAGCTGCAGAGGGCTGCTGTGTGTATTTGTGAGGGGGGAAGGATACCTTCAGAGAGGAGGCGTCAAGGTACTTGCAAGTACAAGTCTTCAGTGGCAGTAAATCCAGTGATGCAAAGAAGTAAATCCATATCTAGCGCAGGGTATGTGGATCGTTACGCTACCTGCCATCTCTTGGCAGCTGCTAGCAGAGTTGACTGTTTGCTCTAAAGAGTTATAAATAATTTTGTTGATTAAAATGATTGATTATCCTTAGTCTAATACTATTTAGTCAGAGCAAACAGTGCTGAGATTTACCAGCCGCACTCTGACCTCCCAACCCTGATCTGTTTGCAAAAATCCTGTGCAATTATTTGTTTGATTCCAAAGCTAAATACACTAATCTCTCCTCTTCTCCTTTGCTAACTGCAAAGACAACTGGAAAGCTTGGCCTGATAAAGGAGGACAGACCTGGAGTCCTTGTGTGTAGTGGCAGGTCCCTGGGCAGAAAGGGATGAGGTGGTGAGACAGGGACCTGGTGGTCACCCAGTGAGGATGGGCTAAAGATCTTGGGCTTCTCCTCCTTCTCGGCATGTACTCGCCTTGCTCATCGAGTGCTGCCCGTGCTTCCTGGGCAGAGCCGAAACGCTCCCTGCTGTATGGAAAGAAAAAAAAGATGCTATCAAAAGCCTAATATTAGAAGAAGGGCTTTCTCTGGGTAAGGCAGCAGCGGCAATCCCTCTGCAATCCATGGGGGATGTGATATGCTGCAACTTGCACCCTCCCATTGAGCAATCGGCCGCTTTTTTTTTGCCGGCTTGGCTGTACGTCTGGCTGGCGTTGCCCTGAAGGGAAGGGTTGGCCAGGAAGGCTGCGGAGGTAGGGGTGGGACGGGCGGCAGGAATCTGCAGCTGCAGAGCGATGTGGCAAGCTTCGCCCTCATACCCTGCTGCCCTGGGGCAGCGTGCGTGCTCGGGAGGTGACCCGGAGCTGCCAAGCCTCCCCTCCTTGTCATCAGCTTGATCCCTTTGAAACACTGGCTTCATGCTCTCTGCATCATGTGGAGATGTCCTGGGCTTGAGGAATGCCGTAGGAATATCTGTGGGCACCTTCCACTCGTGACCGATAGGCGCTTTTATTGTATAGACACCACCAACGTGTCTCCACAGCAAGTCCAGCCCTTCCAGCTTTAACAAACATTCTTGGTTTATGAATGAGAGAGCTGGTGAGTGGAGGAGAGTGACTTTGATGTGGAGGGAGATATTTTGGGCGTTGAACATCATCCTAGCTTGAGGGCACTTCAGACTGCGTCCTGCCATGTGGTACCCTCGTGTCTGGTGTGACGTGGCATTGACTCAGCCTGGGGGCAAGGGCTAAGGCCAGGACACAGAGAGACCAGTTCATGCAGGATTTGGGCTGAAAATCAAGTGAAGGTTGGGGATTTCCTTGGGACAGACATATTGGAGGCATTTGGCTGGGCGTCTGCATGTCTAAACCCTTCCTGAGGCAAGGATAATTGAGGCTTCTTTTCAGGACCAGTGGGCTCCCAGCAGTAGGGACATCTGTGGAGTCCATTTGCATCAGAAGTGTGTCATATTGTGGTGATGGGCAGCACAAATAATTGGGTTTTCATTCTGGACATGGAGTCATTTCACGTGGCTGTGGATACGCAATGAAACCATCCTGAGCTGTGAGGTCATGTGTACAAAATGCGTTGGTATGACGTGTTCTTCAGATGTGTTTGAGCCGACTTAGAGGGGTTGGGATCTCTTTGTGGGGTGATGAAAGAGCTCAACATGAGTGAAGCTTCCTTGGCCCTTATCCCTACTGCGAGGGGACAGCCCTGCCAAGAGGTCTCAGCCTTCCGTTTTCACACTTCTGATCATGACAGCATCTTCCTCGCACAATGTACTGCCAATTAACCTCAGCCCGGCCTTGCAAAATCTCTGCTCTCCCTTTTCTGGGAGACTATCACGCGTGGTTTGGCAGCCCCGTCCTTCCCTGGAGCAAGCAGCTGGAGGCGTTGGAGCTGGATCCCCGTTGCATGCCTGTCCATATCCCCGGATGATGACGGAGAGGGAGATTAATATCTGGAGGAGAGAGTGGGAGCTTGTTTGGATAGAGAAATGCTCAACCTTAACTGCTCGGGTATGATTGCAGTAGTACCTTGGTAGCATCCCGTGTGTGCTTTTGCAGCCCGAGGTAAATCTGTGTCAGGGTACCGGGATGCATCCTTCTCTCAGGACAAATCTTCCAGTTGCATCGCTTCTTCATCAAAGATGCCAGAAATGGCATCATCAGCCAGAGATTTGAGGTGAGAAGAGCAGAAGTCCTGGTTTTAACCTAGCTGGAAAGAAATGTAAGCTCTCGCGGGATGGTGGGAAGCGCTGGGTGTGGGTGACCTGGACCACTGTCTCCTCCGCGGAGTGCCAAAGCCCAGCCGTGGGTTTGCTTTGGGAGGGCTCAGGCTGTGCTCTTGTGGCTGTGGAATCCTCCAGGGTGGTGAAGCCAGCATGGCTGGCCTTGCAGGGCTCCCAGCCCAGCCCGCAGAGAGCGAGGAATTTCAAGAGGCTTCGGTCCTAGGCGTGAGCCATTTGAATACCTCAGGCACCCTTCCAAGAAGCAAATGAATATCTAGTTGTTTGTTCGGTGGGGAGCGCTGGGTTTTTGGAGTTTTGGGTTTTTTTTTTCTTCTCCTTTTTTTCTCATTGCTGTTGAGCAATTTGAGCTTCGCTGCTGGGACTCAGGGCGTGAGGAGCCGGGTTGTAGCCACTTGTTTGCAGAGGAGCATCTCCCGGAGCTGGAGCACTGATGCGGGGCAGCTGACACAGGCATGACCTGGACTTGCTATTTACACTTGACCTCCTTTCAGTCGGAGCTGGGTGTCCATTACAGGCTTTGCTGAGCCCAGCCCGTGCTCCCATTAGTGTGTGTGTGCCTGTGCATGGGGATTAGAGCTCTTTAGCAGCATGGTTAGCGGGGATTAGAGCGAATTATCACAGGGGAAGCATGTCTCATAGGTTTGCGCAAGGCAGGGAGTGTCCTCCCAGCCCTGCTAAGGCAGGATCGAAGGCAAACAAGCCTGAAAGTGAGAAGCTAATCCTGCCTTCAGAGGGGACACCCCGGCTCATGTTATGTTCGATTAGGAAAGTGGGAGGGTGAAGGGTGATGGAGGGCCTGACCGCTGCAAGAAGAGGCTTCGGCTGCCAAGCAGGAGTGGTTTGGGCACGTGGCAGTTGTTCCTCGATGCCTCTGCGTCGGCTGCAGCCTCCTGGTCTGGCTGTCTTCAGAGTGCTGTCCTGTGAACTCAGCCTCCGCACGGCTTTTGCATGGGCTTAATTAACCCCGGACTCTGCTGTCAGGCCGGCGGGTTCGGAAGAGGCTTGCACAAGTTTTTAGTTGCGATGCTGTCAAATCTAAAGTGACAGAAGCTGTTTCGAAGCTGAATCAAGAGTGTTTGCCTTTGCGGGGGGTGTTGTGTTGACTTAGTGGCGGTGCTGGAGCTAAACCACGCCAGCCTCATAGCACAGCCTAACCTCTGCTGTTGCTTCATCTGGATGGAAAAATCTTTTTGCTGACAGCTTTGCATAGTTCTGATGAACGTTGTTAAACCGTGGCCACGTTCCCCAGCCTCAGAGGTGGCTGCATCTCCCCGGTGCTCGCTTTTATCCATCCTTCCAGCAGCTGAGGTGGGGAGGACGGAGCGAAGCCCTCCACTGAGGGAAGCCCCGCTTTGAGTTGCTGCAGGAAGATGAACCGTAGGTGCTGTCGCTGCCTGCTAAGGCTGGGGAAACTTTCCTGTAACTGCAGCAAGCATTGACTCAGCCCCTGTGGTTTTGCTTAGCTTAGGTCCAGGGGTTTCTCTGGCACTTCTTTCCCTCCTCTCCCCCACAAAAGCTGGGGAGGACCGAGTGAGCTGACCACCAGGCTGCTGTTCCCCTGCGAGCTCCTGGGACTGCAGGGGATGCCGCTTTCCCAGGATCTCCATCCAACACCCACGTTGTAAAGCTGGGTGGGTGGGTGGAGAGAGAGAGAGGGAGCGGAAAGGAGCCTGAACGAGGGCAGCAGGCAGGCTTGGAGGGTGAAGCCTGTGACTTTGATAGCACTGGGATAGTGGGTGAAGCATCCTTTCACCTGCCGGTGCTGCTGCCTGTTCCTCTCCAGCTGCAAGATACCCAGAGCCAAAACAAACCCTTCCCTAATCTTATGGTTGCTCTGTGTCCAGTCTTCATCGCGGGCACCTCTGAGCATCCTCTTCTAGCAAGCTTGCACCCATTTTACAGAGGGGTGAAGCAGCTTACCCCAAAGCCGAGCAGAGCATCTTGACATCTCACCCTCACCTTAACCTTTCCCCTTCCTCGCTCCCTGTGATGTTCTAAGTGCTGAGAGTCCAAACTTGGAAGAAATGCTTTTATCTGCATTTAGGGAAGACAGTTTTCAGGCCCTTTATTTGGGGGAAGATCTCGCCCCCATGACACACCACATCTCCATAAGAAAGCTGCTGAATGCCGGAAGAAAGCCGGCTTTGTTGTGCTTTCTGCAGTGCTAAGCAGTGTGGGCTTTCGGTTTCCTCTCTTGTTTTTCTCTTGAAGCCCAGCTTTCATCTGAGAGTATTTATTTCTCACTGCTTGAAGGATAAAAAAAAAAAAGCCTTATTTTTCTTTTTGTTTTTCAAAAAAATATATTTATTTTAAATTAAAATAGCAAATGTCTGTGCCTTTTGCGCCATTCCTTGCAGAGGGAAGCAGGGCTGGTCTCTGACAAGTCGCTGCAGGAAGGGGAATCAAATCTCCCCTCTGTACTGCCCAGTCCTCTGCCTCTCCTTCCCCTGTCCTGCCCCTGCATCCGCAGCAAACACCTCTCCCAGCGCTCAGCCCTTCTCCCCATTCATCCTTGCTTCCCAGTTTTCCCTCTGTTCCCTTTTTTTCCAGCTTTCTGTCCCGCTTTCCCTTTACCCCCCCCTGAATTTCACTGCCCTTTCAGTCTGAGGAGCCCTAATTGGAACAGGCCGGCTCCTCTCCTGCTTCCTGCGTGGGAGTGAGAGGCAACGCTTGTGAAAACAGTTCAAAAGTGCAGACAAATTTTTGCCTAATCCTGCCTAAATAACAGGGGGCTCAGCCAGGGTTATTTGCCCAGGCGTCCCTGCTCCAAAGCGGGGGCACCTGGGAAAGGCAAAGCTGCCCCGGGGGGGAGTGGAGGTGCCTGGTGGTGGTGGTGGAAACCTGAGATGGGGAGATGGTGCCTCTGCTGTGCCCGAGCTGCTTCATCGGGGAGCGTGGGAAGGGTCTCAGCTCCCGGCCCCCCTCTCCCCAGCCTCCTCTTATCCTGAGAAAGATTTCTCTGCTGCTGAACCCTGCCAGCTGGAGGACCTTGGGAAATCTTCAGTGTTTCAGCTTCCCCCATCCCTAACTCTGCTTAGTTTTGGTGCTCGGGAAGGCTGGGATAGAGGGGGCTTGGCACGGTGGGGGGACAAGCTCAGGCAGCGTCGGGCTCCGTGTGGGCTGGAGATGGGGGTCTTGGTGGTCACGGGCTCACTGTGGGCACCTGGGAAGAGGTTAGGAGAGCAAACCCATGTACCTCCTTGCAGAGCCTCTGAGAAACTCCTCCTGCTCCATCACAGTGAGGGAATGTCCCGGACCGTGGAGACCTCGAGGTGGGGCAGCGCTGGTGGCTGTCATGCACGGGGGCTCGGAGGAGCATCTCGGCTAGCTCAGGGCTTGAGGACTGAGGTCTTTTGAGGGAGACAGGCACAAATTCATGCAGCCTTTGGATATACAGCCTCAGAGAGATGATTTTTCTTGACTCTCTGCAAATGGTGTAGTTCGAAGCCAACATGCATCTTCTCCCAAACTTGTCCCCCCACCTCTTTCAAGCCACCAAAGGGCCCCAAATCCTCGCAGTATCAGCATACTGTGAGGTTACTCTCAGGCCTGGGAAGGGGAGGACACGAGGAGGCTGGGCAGGCAGCGGGCTTTTACCTGAGACAACAGCGCCTTGGGTTCCTGACCTTGGTGTCCATCCATCAGAGCAAGGGCAGGAGGGGGCCGCCGGGTCAGCTGGCTCCACTCTGACCCGCCGTACATCCATTTAAACGCAGGCTACTGGGTAAAATAGCAGGGACCAGACAAGGACACACTGGGGCTTTTGATGGGAAAAAAAGTGAGTGGCCGAGAGGAGCTTTAAAGATGCATTGACCCTGAGTGGAAACTCGGGTGAAAAATGACTTTGCTCCCATCCTCCTGCTCAGAGCATCTTTTTTTCCTTTACTGCCATTTATTTTGCTTATGCAATCAGATGCTAATGCTTTGGCATGCAGCACAGTCACTTGCATTTTAAGGTCAAAATCCCTGAAGTTTGTAAATCGTAGTCCTTTAAAAAGATCAGATGCGTAGAAATAGTTTATACATGCGGAGCCTGGTGAGAGCAGAGCGGGGATTTGGCTGGGAGATGAACTCGGTGATCTTGGCCTCTTTGTCCGTTTGCTGGCTGGTTTTCTCCCAGGCTCCACGTCTGTTGGTGTAACACCTAGCACAAGTGGGCTGGTGGGCTTTGGGCAGATCCCCCTTAGCGTAAAACCCATCTAGGGATGCAGCGCTGGCTCTTGGCAATGTCAGGGTTGTTATTTTTCCTCTTCTCTTTCTGAAGTCCCATCCCCAGGGATGTCAGGGAGCTGGAGGAAAAATAGAGGTCTGGTTCTGAGAAGCCCCCGGGGTCTAAAGCGGAGCCCCCAGATCCCTCCTTGCTTTGGAAAGCTGCAGCCAGATGAATAGATGTCCCTCTCTGCCTTCCTACCGTGCAAGGCAAATTACTTATCTCTGCTTTACAGATGCTGGAGATGCTGGTGACATAATTTTCCAGAGCGACTGCAACTCCTGTTAGTATTTAAAAATCAAACCATAACACCCTGCCTGGTCTCCCAGGAGGAAAATCAAATGCAGTTCCCTGTCAGTGCAGCGGCAGCAAGAGGAGGACATGGCATCTAGGCAGCAAACTGCACGTGGCAGCCGTGTCGATGAGGCTTTAATGGGCGTCATAAAAACGATGCAGCAAACCGAGTCTGGGATGCAACGCCGTGGTCGCCTAGCCCCTGCTGCTTTTCGAATTAAAACTCTGAAATTTCTAAGCTGAGCTTAGGTGTAACAGCTGGGTTTGGTGCTGGCTAATGCTCCTTCCCATACATTTCTTCCGAGCCCGTGTGTGTGCACACATGCATGTGTGTGTATACTTTGTGGACAGCAGGAGGTACACAAAAGGAGACATTTTATTTGTGCAAGATTTGATTAAAATCTTGGAAAGAGGTTTCAGATGGCAGTGAAAGCTGAAACCGGGAGAGCTAAGCCTGGATTGCTTTTGTTACCGAAATTCTGCTTGGCTCTGACCTTTAGGCATCCCAAACTGAAGGCAAAGGACTTGTCTGTGGGCTCTGGAGGACATCACCAGGGCACAGTTCTCCTCCCTGGAAAGCAACTGCCCTGCATCCAGCAAAATTGCATCGGGCAGAGCTGGGTAAAGCCCATCGTGCTCCCTGGATTAACAAAGAAAATTATATTGAAGTAAATTCAGTATCTCAAAACCAACAGAGGCAGAATTTAGATTAAAAACTGTCCGTCCCCCCCCATCTCTTTCAGATCACACGGCTAAGGCTTGTCCACAAACGCGTATGCAGAGCTTTACAAACACATTTAGTTTTACACGTGTGAGCTTTTCTATAGATGTGGGACACTGCTGACTAAAATAAGGCTTCTGCAAGCGTTAGCAGGCTTGGGGCTTTTTGACTGTTTTGTCTTCTGAAGAAATTTTAGCTAGTAGCTACCGTCTAACAGGAAGAAAAGTAGATGATGTTTCAATCCTAAATCTGCCAAGTACAACGTATTTTGAAAGAGAAGCCTTGAAATGCACATTTTGATTTATTTTAGTGTTTAAATAGAAACCCTCCTCTGGCACTTTGCTTTTTAAATTATTTTTTTTTTAATTTGAAAATAGACTGTTTGCTTCTCCGATGACCTCTCACTGGGAATCACTTTTAAGTCTTCCCTGTTTTGACATGTTGTTTGTGCAGAGCTCAGCGTTCACCTTACTAAGCCGAAACTCTATCCCCTGCTACTGAAAAATTGATTCGCTGGGTATGTGCAAACCCAACCCTATGAATCCTGCAGGAGAAAACGGGGGATCGGTGGTAGGTGCTCGCTTGTATTGCAGAGATAAAACCCCAATTTTGCATACATCTCACCTTGCCCTGCTGCTCTTTGTGGCTCACCTAAGGAGGTCATCTCTGCACAGGTTTTCACGAGTGATTCAGTGTAAAAATTGGGGTTAGAAATGTTTTCTTAGCCGAAGTCTGACTCATCTTCCCATAGCACCCGGGAGCAGTGAACTGCTGTTTAACCAGCCGGCGGAGGGGAGCGGATTCCTGGGTGGTCCCTGTAGCCACAGAGCACAGAAAGCAAAGCATTAAAATGTAACATGAGGATGAAGGGAAAGGGGCACTGAACCACTTTCTCCCAGTGTTATCTCAAAGCAGCAGATGGAGAACAGAGATAACGAGGGTGGCTGCTCATTTTTCCGTGCCCTCTCCAGCCAAATCCAGTAAATAATGAAGTGTAATTTGCGAAATAGCCTTTGAATGTATTATTTGCTTTCGAAGGTCCCGATACTTCCACTGTGGCAGGGAATCCTTGATTTATGTGGTGGGTTAGGCAGAGGAATTGGGTCCCAAGAGGCCCGGTGTCGGGGATTTTACTAGTCCTACCTGAGCAACTTGTGCAAATCATTACATGAGCACCTTGGTGGTGTTAGGGGGAGCTGCAAATAAAGGGGGTGATTTTGCATGTCTTTTACTTGGGGCGATAGGTCGAAGGTGCAAAGGTGGAGGCAGAAAAGTGGTGTGGTTTGGTTTGGTTTGGTTTGGTTTGGTTTGGTTTGGTTTGGTTTGGTTTGGCTTGGCGGTGGAATTGCATTTGGTGCATCCAGCTGATGATTTGGGGATGCTTTGCAGTGAGGTCAACCTCACCCTGTGCTGCAGAGCTGCACGTGGGTGCTTATCGACCCAACTTCCAGATTCCCAATTGCAAAAAAAGCCCCAACATTGCGTCGTTTGGACTTTAAATGATGCCTGCGAGTTTGGCTGTGGAGGACCTGAGTGGAGCAGGAACCCCAGACTGGGTCAGACTGGAAAGCGGCGTTGTTGCACTGGGCTGCCCGTGCCTGGCCGCTGCAGCGCCGTCTCCAGCCCTGACTCGCCGTTGCATTAGGGATGCACTCAGCGCTGCTTGAAACAAGTACTCGCCAGCAATTTGCAGGTATAATGGCTTATTAAATCAGAGCTTAAATTAACTTAGAGTGATGGTAAGCTGAGGTGGCTGGGACTTCCACAAAACAGAGAATTCTTTGACTTTTGATGTCTACATCCAGACATTCGTGAAAATGCCAAAAGAGCTTGCGCATGCTGTCATTTTTCCACTGAGAACAGTTTTCACTTGAAAATTCCCAATAGGCTCCAGTGCTAAACCAGCCCCAGGTGGAAGATTTACAGATTTACATATGAGACTGGTAAAGTTCAGTCATTTGAGACAGTAGTTGTATGAGGCTTTCCTCCTCTGCAAAAGACGTTTTTCAGGAATGCTTAAAATATATGAAAAAGAGCCAAACCTTTATTCAGATCGAGGCTTTTTTTTTTTAAAAAACTGTTGCTTTTGTTTATGAACCTCTTTGGCTACAAATATCCGCCTCCTTCCAAATAAATTAGAGAAAGAAAAAAAAAAAGGAAAGAAAGGAAGAGCTTTGCTTCTCATCAAGACTTACTCCAAGGCCTGGCTCTTGGCTTGGCCTCGTGCTCTCCCATGGGGGCGGCCGAGCATTGTTCAGTGACTCACTCCGAACTGTGCCGCTCCGTGCTATGGGCTGCGCATGATGTAACTCCGTGCTAACGTGGGATTTTCCAGCTCTTTGTTTTCCCTCCCTCCTCGAATGGGTTTTTTGCCGGTTCTTCATCCTGCCTTAGCCTGCTGTCAACTTACTTTTTCCAGGATTGCCCGTGATTCTTTAAAATTAATATTTTTCCCCTTGCTTTTCTTTCGACCGGGATGCCCAGAGGTGGAGCGGTCATTCAGAGATGCTTTCTCCCTGCGTTCTTGTTCACCCTGGTGTGGGACTCTCTACCTTCAGTGGGTTCTGGAGCTGCTCAGCTATCTCCCAGGCTCCAGACGCCACCTGGAGTGACGAAGCCCAGCACGCTGATGCCTGTAAAGGTCTTTGATATCACCATCAAATTTCCAGTAGTGCATTCATGGATGGCTTGTAGGGAGACCATTGCACTGTGTAACCTAGCTTACTAAGCATGCCTTGTCTATGCCCTTTAAGTACAGGCTTATTCTAAGCCCAAGATTCTTTTTCTTGTATTTAAGAAGCCTGCTCATGGACTTGCAGGGTTTAGGTGTAGGGCTAGAGGGTCTGGGTGGGGAAATCTTGGAAGAAATGAAGTTTTCTCTGTTTTTCTGACAATTCAATGGCCAGCACAACTCCTGTCGTCTTCCCAGTCCCATGTCCTTATGGCCATTTTTTCTCTCCTTCTTCTTTCAGATATGGAATGTGCGGATGTGCCTTTATTAACTCCCAGCAGCAAAGAAATGATGTCTCAGGCATTGAAAGCCACCTTCAGTGGCTTCGCAAAGGAGCAACAGCGGCTGGGAATCCCCAAAGGTAAGACATGGCTTCCCAGTGAGCAGCTGTGGCAGACGCAGAGATCGTGCCCTCCTGCCAGGCTGCCCTCCTCCACATCTGCCATCTCTTGATTCTCTTCAGGTAGTATTGCCTTGTTTCTTGGCAGCTCCAGCTGGAAAAATCTGGACATACAGGCAAAACCTTTCAGTACCGCATGCAAACTACACCTGTTTGACAGATTGTGCCTGTCTGTCCTGCTCACCTCTGCTGTGTGACTGCTCTTGCAACTCTGGGGACCTGCTCCTTTGGAGGCAGGTCCAGCACTTCTATTTGCGAGTCACCTCCGCTATACGGAGAAGCAGCAGGGATGCTTTACCAGAGGCTGATGACAGGGAGGAACCAAGCGAAATAGAGAAAAGTGTGGGAGAAAGGGTCAGAGAACTGGTTGAATTGTTAAAAGTCCCAACCAAATCCAAAACTTGTTCCTTGTATGAAAGTCGTCTGCAAATATGACTGATCCAAACTGTAGGCGCAGTGTTCCCCCACCACGTTTTACCCTTATGCCAATGGACTGCCAGCCTCTATGGGATGAGGCTGTGTAGGTGCTTATTCACTGGGACAGCTGTAGCACTGTTTGTGTCCTGTTCTCCTGGAGAAATGGCTTGTGGTTGCTCATTTATGGATCTCTTCTATAACCCCTTGGTGCAGATCCCCAGCAGTGGACGGAGACACACGTGCGGGACTGGGTGATGTGGGCAGTGAATGAGTTTAGCCTGAAGGAAGTGGATTTCCAGAAGTTTTGCATGAACGGAGCTGCCCTCTGTGCCCTGGGCAAGGAGTGCTTCCTGGAGCTAGCGCCTGACTTTGTGGGAGATATCCTTTGGGAACATCTGGAGATCTTGCAGAAAGGTGAGTCCTGGAGTCTCCAGGGTGACTGGCTCACGCCGTCCTGGCTAGCCTGATTTTGGGCCTTTCCAAAGACCTTGGCTTGCAGCCTGGTTGTGCAATGAGGTGTTCACCTTAGGCTTTAATTCCAATAAAAGCAGCTTCCAAAGCCCAGCTTTCCAGTAGGATTTCAATTGGGCGTCCCAACCGGTAGTGGGCAATGCAAATCCTGGCACTGCTTGAAAGAGGAAGGGCGTCTGCACCGGCCGCTTGGCAGGAATACACAGCGGGCAGGGATGCTTTGCCTGCCTGGAAACGATGGTGGGATTTTCCAGAGCATTATTCCTCAGCTCATTCAGCTCCCGTTGTGAATTTTACTACTTCCTCCGGTGGAACTGGCTACAGCAATACCACCAAGATCCCACCCTAATTTCCCAGTTGCGAATGGAAGCTGCTTTGCTTTGTTTCATGTCCCAGAAGGTGTAATGGCATTTTGTTGAGTGGCTGTCCCCCCTACATGAGAAGCCGTCTCTGCCAGTCCCTGCACGACAGCATTTAAGGGCATTAATATTCATTGACTGAGGACACGCACATTGATTTTGGGTGTTGATTTTCATAGCGTCTGGATGCCCAAGCAACACTTAACCTGGGGTGGTTTTGAAAGAGCAGGTGAAGAGCTTAACACCTTTAACTGAGCCACGAGCAGGAGCAGCAGCAAATCTGGGCTCCTTCTCTGGCTCCTTTTTGTGCAGAGCTATTTGCCTTCCTGGAATATCCCTTGTGCTGTCATACCGACACTGCGTGCTTGTTAGCGGGCCTGTACTGGTGGCAGGAAGGGGAGGGGGAGCAGAGTTATGCCTTCCAGGAAACCATTGACAAATGGATGTTAATTGCTGATTACTAATTTTACTGCTACCTGTGGTTTGCAGAAGGTAAACACAGCTCTTCCCAGGACCTGTGTGCGACAGGCTGTTTTTCTGCTCTTTGACTCTATATCTGTTCTGTACTTTGCATTTTGCATAATTTTTATTGAGTGCTTATATCAACAGCAAGCGGTTTAACCAAACAAAGCAAAACACTGTGGTTGGTCCGATTTCTCCTTGCTATAAGCCATCACTTGTAACACAGCTCTGCCTTCCCGCAACCCTTCTTCAGTTGTTTGGGCTGTAACCCACTGGAGAGGGGTGAAACATGCTCCAGGTACTGGCTGAGGCATCACAGCTGGGTTTGCAGCTCCTTCCTGCAGATTCCCTGAGGCATGGAGATGAATTCGGTGCTGTAGTTTCACAGTAGAGTAGGGATCGGGTGAACACACGGGTGTTCAGATGCTGCAGTCATGAGGATGCAAAAGGTCTGAGACACAGAGGAGCTTTTACGAAGAAGCTGGAAATCTTTGTGCCTGTTGCAGCTTTTCTTCTGAAAGGATGAAAAAGAATAAAGCTGAATTTCTGTCTCAACACTGTTGGCGTAGCCCTGGGAAGCAAGAATTCTCCGTTCTGTGTTCAGTCTTACTTTGTCACTTCTTGCATAAGCTATCTGAGCCTTAGCCTCTATGGCGGGTTCCTAACACGTTTCCCAGAAGGGCAGTATCTGTGAAGTATTTGGAGAGTAACTAAGAAGAGCTTCCAAGAAATAAACAGCCTCACCCCAAGGACTAATTTCTATTCCCTCTAAGTCATGGGACTTGTCTTATTGGTAGTACATCTCCAAACCCCTGACAAGATCTGGGTCCTGTTGTGCTGGTGCTGTACAAACATAATGTGCAAAATTCTCCCCATTGCATCTCTCCCCACGCAAGAGGAGATGGTTGTCTCCACTTTGCAGCCGGGGATGTGAAGCGTGAAGACATCAAGGTTTCCCTAGGCTCACCCAATGGAGTCAGCACCCAACTTGCCAGTCCCTGTCTCCTCCATCTTCCCCAGCCACCCACCATCATCACTTGGGGAATTTGATGCTGGGAGTGGTGGTTAACCCCAAAATGTTTGGCTTTACCTATAGCGGTGTGACCGCCGGCACGGGGTCATGCTGGGACAGGGTGTGACCTTGGTGTCCCTTCAGCTAACGTGCCTCCCTTGTGAGTGCTTTCTGAGAGTGACTCATGTACCACAGGTTGCTCAGGGTTTAAAAATTGCAGCAGATGGGCGACTTTTCCCTGCATGGATTTGGGTATTTTTGGGCATATTTTTCCAAATTTCTTCCTAAAATAACCTCCTCAGTTACCAGCAGTCAGCAGTGCCCTCCACTTGACTGTAAGCATAGCTGAAGGTTGCTCTCTTTTTCTGTGGTCACCCACCCTGCCCCTTGGCAGACACCGTGGGGAGAGGAAAAGAGCGTTTCTCATTAGGTCTCTCTGTTTGCACAAAACCTCCTTTTGTTAGAGAATATTTTCCACCCTGCAATCCCCAGGAGAGAGGGCCAAAATTAGGCTCCTTGCAAGCAAATGTGCGTTATCTTCAGTTCGCTTCTCTTTAGCCTCAGCAGAAATAAACACAACCCGGAGTTGTCTGTGTGTTTTTTTTATTTTGGTTACCCTCTGCAAAGAAAATAAAATCTCCCATGCCGGTATCTTTGCCCACATGCCGTGCTGGAATGAGTAAGGTGTTAATGGAAAAACTGGTCAGGGTAGGAGCAATGTGGCTTTTACATGGGAAAGCAAATTCAGCGCCAAGCCCAGGGCTACCAAAGTGCTTGGAAAAAGCAATGGGAAGCGGAGAAACTATGCTTTGATGTGATACGTGCTCTTTCTCAGTGAATTACACCTATAGAAAGGCTAAAGTTTACATGCTGCCCCTATATACACCATGGAGTCTGTATCAGGAGTTGGGTGATGGACAGCGCGACAAAGCTTTTCTGAGCGTGGGATCCTATGCCTTGCATCAGGTGCAAGGTAAAAGGTGCTGGGCAGGCTGGGAATTAGCATTAATTTGGGGTTGTAGGAGCTGGGTTTGGTAACGCGTTACCCACTCGCTTGCACACACCTACTGCTGGTCTAAAAATAGGGGCTTTTTCAGGAAAACAACTGTCCTTGTACAGTAGGGTTTTTTCACAAACTCATACATGTATGTGTGACAAGCAATCCTCAAGAGAATGAAAGACAACAGAAGTTAAGGCAAGCAAGGAAATGATGCAATTAGTGTTTCAGAACCACCTGGAGCCTCTGACTGAGAAAGTTGTTCCTGTTTTGTTTTGTTTTGTTTAAATTTGGGCATGCCTGCAGCGAGAATTCCCAAAGGAACCCAAGTGCATCAAGCACTTGTTTTGGGGGGATTTCAGCTCCTAACTCATTTCTGTCCCTTTGAACATCCCAGTTGAACCCAGAGAGGAGCATTTTAGGAAGTTCAGACCTCTCTGTATTACGGCAAGTCTTGCGAAGCACAATATGCCTATGGACACGTGACATTTCCTTCCTTTTCTCTTTGCAGAAGAGGTAAAACCATACCCAGCAAATGGAGTGAATACAACATATCCAGAATCCCGCTATACTTCAGACTACTTAATTAGTAAGTCTCAATTATCAGTATCATTCTGGTGCTTCCAGACATGAAAGTGCCACATATTAGAGTTTTGCCTGCATCACATGAGGACTGCACCATGCAGTTGTTGCTCCGTCATGGCAGAGCATGCAGAGTGTGTCATTTTGTCTTTCCTGGTGTTTTGGGTTTATTTAGAAATGATATTTATTTTTGGGGACTGCCTTGAGATGCCATAATCTGACTTTGCAAGCGTGATTTGTTTGAAGCTGTAGCTCAGGAGACCTGAAAAACGACCTCAACACCCCAGAACATTAGGAATTTAAAAAACCTTATTAAAAAGGGGGGGGCATGGAGAAAGAAGGGTTGATTCTGAATTGCCTAGCAAGGAAAAAGATGAGTCATCATCTAGACTCCCACACTTCCCATTGCCATTGGTTTGGAGATGTTCTTTAAGGACATTTGAAATCTGTGATGTGTTTCATGAACCGGCAAAAAACCCCAGCTCACCTGAATTGGGATTCCAGGCTCTGGCCAGTGAGGAGAGGTGACCGTGGAAGTGACTCATTTATTACAGTCATCAATGAAACTTCTTTGCCCTGTATCTCCTTTGCTGAGACAGTGCTTTTCATGGTTTTCCAGCTTTTTCCCACTAGCAGCTTGCTTGAGAGGAGTTCGGCATAATGCACATTGATGATGGCTGAGGATGTGTTATTTTTTTAAATTGGTGCAATTATAAGGCGCAATCTCTCTGTAGCTTTTAGAAACATTACTTGAAATTAGCGCCCAATTTTTCCAGGTATTTTATATCCAAAGACAGCCTCCTCTTGCGCTGCAGACCTCAAATCTCACTGCGCTGTGGGAGGCTGGAGGGGGAGTGAGCAACGCTCTGGTTTCTTTGAGCTGCTTGTGTTTGGGTTGTTTTCTGACGCTCCCATTCTGCTGGCAGGTTATGGCATTGAGCATGCACAGTGCGTGCCTCCCTCGGAGTTCTCTGAGCCCAGCTTCATCACAGAGTCCTACCAGACCCTCCATCCCATCAGCTCGGAAGAGCTCCTGTCCCTCAAGTACGAGAACGACTATCCCTCAGTCATCCTGCGTGACCCAGTCCAGACGGACTCCCTGCAGACAGACTACTTCACAATCAAGCAAGAAGTAGTAACGCCAGATAACATGTGCATGGGACGTGCCAGTCGAGGTAAAGTTGGGCATCTCCCAGGGTTTGCTTGGGTTCTTGCCACCTCTGCCTGTATCAGCGTTCAGTGCTGCCTTCCCTTCTGTAGGAGATACACTTTTGGGGGACAAAGGCCATCAGGGCACCGTGCAATGCCAGTAACAAAGCCATATATCTTCTGAGGTTGAACTCCCAGATGCATTCCCTGACGCTTTGAGCCCTCCCTGCCTTTCTTCCCCGGGGAAAACATGAAGAAGGTCTTTCTTTTCTCTATTCTGCTGCCTGTTTTTATAACATCTGCAAAAATGTAGCAAATGTTGCAGGCTCTGTACTTTGATGTCAAACTTGAGTGAAGTTGAAACAGGCTTTAAGGTTATTAGGGACGGCAGACTGCTGTGTGGTTGTATAAATATGATTTTCCCTAGGAGACCAGGCAAAACCCCAGAAATCCGTCACAAGTTCTCCTCAGGAGCTGCTGTCCAAGGCTCTGAAGCATTTTACACTTGATGATCCAAAGTCTTTATCCATTATCTCCACTGATTTTGAGGGCTGTTTGGTCAAACTGATCATCTGTTCTGATGAACCCGAGCCCTGTGCTTTGTTAGGAGATGTAGATGTCATGGGTTGAGTCAGCGACAGAGCCGAAGGACCCTCTGAATCCTGTGCTACAACCCTACATCTCCAAATTGCCATAGGTACATGATTCCTGTTTGAGATGATGGGATTTAAACACCTAAACACTTCTGAGGATCTGAGCCCAAATGCCTTTTCAATTAATATGATTAAATTCAGAACACATGGGGCCCAGATGCCTGACTACTTTGTGATTACATCGCTTAATGCAAGGCTGAGGATCTGGCTCACAGTATATATTCAAAGCAAAAGTTTAATCCATAATGCTCAAAGTCACTTACAAAGGGGTATCATTATCTCCTGATTCCAGGTAGGGAACCTGAGGCAGGGGGAAGAGATCTGACCTGCCTGCGATCGCGCCCTGAATAGAATCCAGGTGTCCCCATGCCTAAAATTCATTATAGTAGCGTGTTGCTGTGCGCCAGGTTTGATGTTCAACATTTAAACCATCCAGCTATGAGAGCTGAAGATGGGCTGGTTCCCCGTAAAAGCCGGAGCCCCTTTGCAGGTCTGCATCGCTTATGCATTGCTCAGTGGAGCTCATTTTAAGTTTCTCATTCTTTTTCCAAGCTGGGAGAGCTAATGACACGAAAGTTATTATTTGTATTATCACCTCTGCTTCTGCTGCTGTCTGACTGTTAATATGTGAGAGGTGACTTGGACGATACGGTGAGCCGAAAGGGCAGCAGTGTTATAATTTTAGGTAAACGACTCTTTCTGGGCTTGTTTTTCTGGCTATCTTTCATCAGTGTCTTTCCCTCTTCTTGACCTTTTCTTTAACATAGGTGATTTCATAATAATTCTCATTGAAATGCAATGATTCAGGCATGCTTTTGCAATTGTACTTTGAGCCTGTTCTCACTGGCAAGCCTAAAAAGGCTCCAGGGGAGGGAAGAAAGAGCCCTCAACTCAGCATTGGAAATGCAACAGGCTGCGGCTGTGCTTACAGTAACGCTACATTTCAGTCATGTAGAAAGACCTTTGGGTGGCATTAATCCTCCCAGAGCGGTGTAAAGAAGCCTTAATATAAAGCATAGTCCAGCTCATTCGTATTTAATTCATATTCACGTTTCCATTTCCATGTAGGAAGGCCTTTGGGTGGCATTAATCCTCCCAGAGCGGTATAAAGAAGCCTTAATGTAAGGCAGAGTCCAGCTTATTCATACTTACATATGCCTTTACCTTCCACTGTATTAAAAGCTTAGTCTGTCGCCAAGTCAGGCACTTCAGCAGTGGGAAATTCAGGATGAAGGTTTTCTAGACAGTCGCCTTTTGTCTTTCTTTGTGTGAGCTTTGAGAGTTAATTCTGTGGTCCCATGGGAGTTGTTTCACTCAGCCTTATCAGTGAGGACGTCTGGTTGGAAAGTGTAGCTGCCAGACTCTTAACAAGTTGCTCCTGAGTAGGTGCAAGGCGTGATTTTTCCAAAGGCCCACCTATAGGTCAAATTTAGGTGAATTTTCAATGAAATGACCCAAGTCACATCTTCAACACTGCGGCTGTTCATCTGGCAGGTTTTTAATTCCTTTTCTAAACGAGCTTGTGCCGCAGGACTTCTCAGGGAAGTGGTTATGCCAATTAATGAACATGCACAAAGTGGTGTTAAGTTTCCCCTTGCAGGATTCAGGAAGCGATTGAAGTGTATTCTGTGAGATTCTCAAAACACTCAAAGAAAAAAATGAAATTAATTTGAAGCATGGATATTACCAGCAGAATCAAGCCAATGGATCCAAACTTCAAATGATTCTGGGTCAGCAATCAGGGCAGAGCCCGTGATAGTTGAGTCTTTTCGCAGCAAGTGCTACAACAAACTACAACACAACAAATATTTGAGGGAGTGTGCCAGCATCCTTCCACGTTCCTGTTCCCCTGTGATTTACTATCTGGGCCCAAGCTGTGGGTAGCTCTGCCAATGGAAATTTCTCCAGGAGTTCTTGCACAATCCCAGCAGCTGTTTTTAGCCCAGTTTGGGAAATTAGTGAACTTGAATGATCCTGTTACGCTCTTAGTTTGTCAGTAAAGATGTTGAGCAATCGGCAGCGTATGGAAGATCAGAGAGAGCAATTTCAGTTTGTTCTTTGGATCCTTTTTTAGCTCTCTGTTTTAAGTACAGAGGGTATACTTATGCTGTCTCTAGTGGGTGTAAAGCAGCATAGCACTGCTGAGGATCCGGCCTCTCGTGTTCTGGTCTTTACTAAAAATACCCCAGAGAGTAGCCTTGATACAACCCAGCTGTGCTCACCTTACCAGAACTGGAAAAATAGCTGTTTGAGCTCTCAGCCTTTTGCTCTCCTCCTCCCTCAAATATGCTGCTGTTTGGGGATTTGGGGGTGGAAGCTGGTTGTAACATACGGCAATAAAAAGCTGCTGTATAGTTTTGCAGGAAACATCAAAAGTAAAGAAGCTGGGTGTCCAGTGCCCTTGAATATGCCTCAGCAGCATTTCTACAGATATATAGGTGTGTATATATACACATATATATATATATATAGAGAGAGAGAGATAGATATAGGCTGGCAGATGTAATATGGTGCTTATAGGAGACCCATATCTTTCAGCAGCAAAAGCAAGAGGTCCTGGCACCTGAACTGAGCCTTGAATATCTCTCTAAAGTGGATTATTTCTCTGCCGTTGCCTTTTTGAAACAGAGGACAATTTCCAGTTAGCCCCAGGCATCAGTCTTGGGTAGAGAGCCAGGACTTTGCGTTTTTCCCCTGACACTGCCTTGCTTCACTGCCTGAACTTCTCCAGGGCTCAGATAGCCCTGCTCTGAATTACAAAGAAAACACAAGTATCCCAGCTTCAGGCCATATTTTTGAGTTTGTTTGGAGATGAGACATGGTGGGACAGCATCGTTTGCCTAGTTGCTTTCTGCCTGCGCAGTGGACAGGCGAAGCATCATTCTCCCGGCCGCGGCAAGCTCGAGCATCCCCGTGCTCCCCAGCCAGGCACATCTCACATGCCCTTCCTTCTCGCCAGGTAAACTGGGCGGCCAGGACTCCTTCGAGAGCATAGAGAGCTACGACAGCTGCGACCGGCTGACACAGTCCTGGAGCAGCCAGTCCTCCTTCCAGAGCCTGCAGCGTGTCCCCTCCTACGACAGCTTTGACTCGGAGGACTACCCCGCCGCCCTGCCCAACCACAAGCCCAAGGGCACCTTCAAGGACTATGTTCGAGATCGGGCCGATATGAACAAGGACAAGCCTGTCATTCCTGCTGCTGCCCTTGCTGGCTACACAGGTAGGGTCACACTCCTCAGGAAACCGCCTGCCTGCTGAGCATCTTGGGTAGAGCCTCTCCATCGGTGGAGGGCAGAGCCTCCAGGGTCTCTAGGTTGCCCAATGTCTGCGTCGCTGGCTCAGTGGTCTGTGAGTGAGGGGTTTTGAGGTGCCCCTGGGGACAGCCACATGCCTGCGGGCACACCTGAGAGCACACAGCCCCCCAAGGCTGCGTGTCCTTCAAGCGTGGGCACTCCAAACCTGAGGGAGGATGTAAGACCCGACTGAGTGCAGGGCATTTGATGCCTTGTGTTTTCATTTACGCCTGGATGCCTCCTGCTTAGGAACTGGTGTCTAGTTCGTATTCCTGAGAACACAAGGTAGTACAGAGCCCTCGTTCCCCCTCCAACACTTTTATTCATCAAGCTGGCCACTTGCTTGTGGTTTCCCACCTTGGAGAGGAGTGGCTGCATTTCTGGCATGGCTGCGTGTGATGTGAAATGATCTTCTCTCCTCTTGGCATGGAGGAAGCACTTGGTTTTGCTCGTTACCTTGGTGCGAGGCAGGGATGGGATGGTGCCAAAGCAGACCCAAACATTTTCCATTCCCTGCACTGGGAGGGAAACTCCAGCATTTGATATGACAGTCCTCCAGCAATCTGGCATCTCCATGGAGAGAAACCTGGTGGGATGGGGCTTCCAGCTAAACCTGAATTAATTGTTTCCAGTCCTTCTGTGCCATGTCTTTTCCCTGTACTGTAAGTAAAATTTGCAGGGTAGTGTCCTGCCAGTTCCCCTTTCCCTCGTACATACTGATCTCTCCTGCCCCAGCTGGTAGCAGCTGTGGCCTGGAGGAGCCAAGCAGTGGAAATAGTTTGTGCAGATAAAGATCATCAAAAGGTTCAGAGCAGATCCTGAGGTGCGACTGTCCCTGAAATCTCCTCCCACGCACGGCTCATCTTAGGGCTGATATCTAGTTTTTTGTAAGGTGGGGAGAGATGCAGAGGGGAGGAGAGGTGGAGAGATAATTTTAGGTGCTATGTGTAAAAAAAGGAAGTGGTTTGTTGCTATAGCTTTAGTTAGAAAGAAAGCTCAGCCCTGCCTGCTGAATGAGCCTGTTTCGACCAAGTCTATGCAAAATAAAAGTGTGCTTTGCTATTCCTGAATGGTTTTCGACTGGGGGATGTGGTTGGGAGAGGCATGAGTGGTAGGAGGGGCCGTGCCCCGGGACACCGTCCTCTGCTGTGCCACGGCAGTTGATGTTCCTAAGAAAAGAGACCAGTGAGCACAACTTGCAATTTTTATGCCTATTTTCTCCTGATAATGCCTTTCACTATGGCCCGCAGAAGCGTTTTGGGTACCCAGTGCCTGGGCAGGAAGGTTGGTTGCTTTTTAACAGCTGGGGAAACTGAGGCATGGAGGCACTGGCAAAACTAGGAGCTTTGTTTTCCAAGCTGGATGTTTCCTTCCACGTTTGCTGTAGCTCATGGAAAAGAGCCGCCCCCGTAGAGAGGCAGCCTTCCCAACTCCCTCCATGAGCAAGGAGCCGAAGTCGGCGGCTGAACCCTGTGTTTTGCCAAGGAGTATTAGCACCCCAAAGCGTGTCCTTGGACTCGTGCCGCCAGGAAGGGGAGACTTCGGTTAACGCAATGCCAGAGCACACTTCCAAACACTTTGCGCTGCATAACATTTTCCCTTGCCTCATTTCAAACCCCATTTTGAGCTGGGAAGATAATCCCTTGGCCCAGGCATTTCAGTCTGATCAATAAGTGGGAGCTCTTGATTTTTTTTTTTTGCATTCCTTCACTTGAGAAGCTTTAAACGGGGAGAGGAAGATCAGAGGTTTCCCGAATCAGCAGTCACTTGGAAATCCTTGGGTTGGAGAACTGCTTGCTTGCTCTGAAGGCTGCTAGGCAATAATTCAGTCCTCAAACCGCCACAGTCTGCACTTACCATTGGGAATGATCTTTGGACAGATGATCTTTGCAGGCATGTCACTCCAGAGATGTCCTCTCTCCCTTTTTAAAGCCTACTGACCTGTCAGTACCTTGCGTTTTCTGTGCAAAGGGAGCCCAGCATGGGTGCAAAGCAAAGCCAGGTTGCTGTGAAAGCAGGTCACAGCGAGAGCAAGTAACAACATGTTGCATTACAAACTGTAGGAGAACTGGGCGCTCTCAAAACTGTTTTGTATTAGTGTATTTCTGAAAAAAAACCAAACCAAAACCAACTAAAAAAATCCAGGCTGGCCACTGAGAAGTGCTGGACCTCTTTCTTGGGCCAGCTGAGCAAGGAGTGTGGGGACTCTCAGGCAGAACTCCTAGGTCCTTCTTTTTTTGCTTTGCTTTACATTACTTTTACTTTACTCAGGGGAGGAAGTGCTGTCTAGCAGCTAGAGCAGAGGAACTTAAAGTCTGGGCTCCGTTTGCAGCTCTGGTGAGGAGGTGGAGCCTCCAGAGGAGCAGAGCAGGGGATTACCAGCCCAGGGTCGCAAAGCAGCCAGGACCCCTGCTTTCCCTTTCTCACTCAGACATGCCACGGTGTGCACCTTTTAGGGCTGGAAGGGTGAAACCTGGGAGATCGCATCCTTCATCCCCAGGGCTCTCTGGGTTGTCTTTAAGAACTTGACAATATTGTTCAGGTTTTGTCACCAAGGGCCTGTTTTGCCAGTGGCCCAGGGAGGTGGCACAGTGCTTTATCGCAGCCGCGGCAGATCTCTGATGGTATCTGCCCTAGGAGGCGCATGCTTTGGTGAGAAGGTGCATTTTGGCGGAAGCTCCATTTGCGTTTGATGTGTTCTTCACCCAGCTCGAAAGCAGCTTTTCAAAGCTGCGTTATCTGCCCCCACATCTTGACCTAATTTAACAAGTTGCCATGGTTGCTCAGATAGAGGTTGATGCAATTTTCTTATCTTTTTTGAAGGAGACATGTAACTGCTCAGGAGTTGGTGAACTTCAGTTTCCATAGCTGCAGGGAGGGCTGGCTCTGGACACCTATGGTTTGGGGGCCAGCTCTCTCAAAGCTTGGCCAGCTTGAGTCTTACATTAAGCCAGATTTTATTTTTTTTTTGACATGACCTAGGAAATGAAGACAGAATGCATCTCTTAAATTTAGGCAAGTGATGTGTCATGATGCATATTCTCTACAGGCAGATGTGCTAAACTTCACGTTGGCTTAGCTGAGCTCAGTTTAAGCTCCCTCTTTCATGCAGCAGTGCAGTGTTTGGTGTGGGCGTGCTGCTCGTGCTAGGTGCATGCTGGCACATGGGCGCAGATCCCTCCGTACCTGAGCCCAGCTGGGCTAAATCGAGCTCAGCTTTGCCTCCGTGCCACCTGCAGCCCTGCCTGGGGCTGTGCCATAGCTGGATCCTGCAAGCCACTGTCTCCGATAGGTACCACGGCCACCAGCACCCTTCGTGAGACCTGGCGCCACGTGGATAAATGCAGACGGTCTATAGCAGAGAAGTGTGCAGCGCATGCAGAGAGCAAGTGGCGTGGGTCTGACCGCACTGGTCTTTGGCCTTTCTGCCCTATATTTATTTTTCCACTACTCTGACCTACTTGTGCTGCTGCTTTCCTGGCGATGCAGGTCCCGTGGAGGTTCAGACCCTCCCTCTGCCCCTGTGGCTGGCAATAGCCACTCAGGGCTGAATTGGTTTTGGCTTTTCTTGAGTGCCCCAAAGCACCTGCGTGGGTTTACAGCCAAGATGTGGTGTTTGCTCTGTGGCACGTAGGACCTCAGCATCGTCTGTGCAGGCCGGGGCTTTCCATCTCGCGGTGTTGTCTGCATTGCCACAACAACACCAGAGCTGTGATGTGCTGAGCTGCTGCTCCACATAGCTGAACACACAGAGCAGAGTGATTCCCCTTGCGTCTGAGGGGCAAAAGGAGGAAAGAGGGACAAGAAAGGTGAAGCGAGCGCACACCAAACCTTGATCCCTCATCCGCAAGGCTGGTTTTGCATTTGTAACGCTGTCCTTTCTTACGGACCTGGTTAAGAAGCTGCTGATTGTTATAGACACTCTCAGCACCTAAAGAGTTAATACCCCCTTCCCAGTTAATATCACACATGACCTGAGTGCCTCTCTTAGCGACAGATTGATGCTATCTTCATTATCATGCTGCCCTTAAAGAAGACAGAAAGTAGTGCAGGGAATAGCTGACCTCTCGCAGATGCTATCTCACCCGAGCACCCAGGAGCGCTTCTGTCTACCCGAGCCAGATCCAGCCCGGATCCTCGCTATCAGCATTTGCAGTACCATGTCGATAGGGTTCAAATTTGCCTGCTAAACCCATCCGCCCTGTCCAAATCATCTGCGGTGCAGAGCCTGAAGCCTTTGACAGGGCTCCATTTCTGAGTGATGCTTATCTGTGACACAGAAGTGAAAGCACGCAGCTGCTGTTTTGCAAGAAAGTCAAGTCGGTGCCAAAGAAAGTGGGTCTCTTTCAAAAGAGCTTGTGTGCTGCTTCCCCTCTCCTTCTTGTTGGTTGTGCTGCTGGCCTGAGGCTTCCACCAGCAAGCTCCCCAGACATGCTTTGGTCATCAGCATCCAAAAATCTGCTAGCAGCTGCCTTCCCGGCCTCTCTCCCACCACGGTCTGGTGTTCTGGCTGTCCCTGACATCCAGAGTCTGCAGTAGCTTTCCTAGAAACATCAGCATCCTTCCTGCCTGCTTGCCTGCACTTCTGGAGAAGTGTGCCTGTACGGGCGTCCATAGCCACTTGTATCTTGGCTTAGGGGAATTTAGAGATGCAGTCGGCTGCCCCAGCAATCAGAAGCAGCACAACAGCAACTCCGGCCCCTGTGCAATGCAGGGGATGTTGTTAGCTTGCTCATTATGGGTCATACCCTTTACCTGCCCTTGCAGGGTGACTTCAAGTGTGACCAGGCTGCAGCTCCTGCCCGCTTTCTGCCCCGGTGCAGAGCCTGCAGGGGCTCAGCAGCCCTTTTCGCCTCCGCAAGGTGGGGAGCTTGAGGGTGGGGCTCGGGGCTGGTTCAGTGGCTCCTGCTCCACCTGCCAGACATGTGCAAATGACAGTGAAATCAGCCCCACGCAACACTGCCCAACCATGACGGCAGCTCAGCTCTCACCAGAGCTGCTGCAGCCGCCGACCCTGGCTTCTGAGCAGCCCGGAGACGATGGCAAAGCAGCAACTGTGGCTTAGTCCCTCCTTCGAGCAACGCGCTGGAGCGTTGCCTGGCAGCTCTTGGCCTGCAGGACCACCTTCAGGGGGAGAAGCGAAGCTCACGAAACCCCTTGTGCTTTGCCAGATACCTCAGGAATGAGACCAGTCCTCCCATCATGTTCTTCCTCGAAACAGAGGGCATGCATCAGGAAAGCCCACCTGGCCGCTCTCCTGCCTGTAAGCATGGCCAAAAGCATGTGGCTCCCCAAGAAAGGTGCTTTCTGGGTCCTTCCCTGCTTTCTTCACACCTGCTCTTTGGACACATTTCCATCCGAGCGCCACCACTGCCCTCCCACTCATGCAAAGCCACCGCTTCGGGGTGGTGTGACTACCTTGCGCCAGCCCGGGCAAGAGCTGGGAAGGAGGTGGTCGAGCTTGGTCTAACAAGGGAGCCATGGGGATGAGCTCTGCTGTCCCCCGACGCGGTGGGAGAAATTGGGGACCTTTGGTGCCACAGTGCCATCGAAGGGGTCTCAGGGAGGGCAGGCACATGAGCGAGGCAAAGGCTGTTTTGGAGACGTTGCTATGCCCAATTGTTTTGTTGGGTTGGAACCACAAACCACAGAGCGAAAAGCATAGGTGCGCTGCTTTTTTCTTTTTCAGTAGGGTTTTTTTTTCTTCTTTTCTTGTTTGAAAGAAGGAAAACAAAACAGAGGCCGTTGAGAGGGGTGGGGGTGTGAAACCGTCTCAAGAGAGAGTGGAGATGATGTGTTTAGGGCCATGCCTTCCCGGGTATGGCGCAGATGCCCGTCTGCCGCAGCTGGGTGGTACCACCATCACCGTGCCAGTGAAAGTGGCCGTCGTGCATATTTTGCTTTCAAACCCCTCCAGAGCCACTGGGTAGGAAGGTGGTAGGGGACCTCCAGTCCCGACCGAGGGAGGATGGCACGGGGATGGCATGGCACCAAACCCTCTGCTCTGGGGACACCCACGGGTGCCATCGGCAGTCTGGTGCCAAGGAAGCACCGCTCAGCCAGTGGTTCCGGCTGTCACCCGGCTTAAGAGGCATATTTTCCCCCTGACGCGGGAGAATTCCTGCGGTGTGACACTCCCTGCTGAAGGACCCCGTTCAGTGCCACCGAGGCCAGACAGGGCCCTCATTGTGGCCCCATCAGGCGGGCGAGCCCCTCCGGCGGGTGCTATTCTTAGCAGCCTCCGCGGGTGCCGGAGGTCGTGGTGGGGCGGGAGGACATCCCATGACCCTCTGAGTCCTCGCCTTGTCTTTTGTGGAGCAGGGGCTGCCCCCGTTCCCCAGCCAGGGCTGGGCTTGCTCTGGGAAGCCCCTGGATGTGTGCAGCAAGCCCAGCGCCATAAAAGGTGGGTTGTGTCCCTCCACCCCGCACTTGGGGCTGCATCCAAAAAAAGAAAGGCTGCAAGAACACTCCGGTGGTGGTTGTTTTTTGGAGATACCCAAGGCAACAGGTCGCATGGTGAGGTGCACCCGCAGAGTTACGCCGGCCTTGGGGCGGTTGGTGCGGCTGTGCGTGCTCGTACCGTGAAATGATCTGGACCAGGCGTCACGGTGGGGATTTCCAGCCCCAGCTGGGGACGAGCGGAAGGGTTGAAGCAGAAGGGATGGAAAATGGGCGCTGCTCCCAGCTCCTGCGGGGGCGGAGGTTTGGGGTGCGGAGAGAAGCCTAACAGCTTCATGCTTGCCCTAATAGCTTTGGGGACATGATGCTGGGGGGTGGGGGGGGGGGGGTGGCATCTCTGCATGAGCACGGGTCCCTTGAAATCCTTTCAGGCACTGGGAAAAATAACTCCCTGCTCCTTCTGGTCTGCAGAGCGGGCAAAAGCAGCTTATTTCTGAAGGTAGCCCTCCCAGCATTAATTACAGCTGTACTGGCCCACCAGATGATGCGTGGACCTCCAGCACCCCTTCCCCGATGATTTTGCTTCCCTACCCTGTGGACTCCCCAGAGCTGTTTTCAGGCACGCAGGCTCGGGCATGTGCTGGGGTTTGGTTCCTGCCACCTCGTGCATCGCCCGCCTCGCTGACATTTCGGAGTCGTGCCCCAGCGGCAGCGGCACATCTGCAGGGCCTCTGCTGCCTTCCCTTCTGGCAGGGCGTGTGTTTATAGGAGCTGAGACATGCCTGCGAGCCCTGCAGTAAACACATTCTTGACATAATTGCTTGTCCAACACAGAGGAATTTGGGGTTTTACGCGTGTCCCGCAGGCAGCTCGGAATAGACCTTGGGAATCCCTGTTCCAAGGATGACACCGCTTCCTTCAAAATCCCAAAATACCCAGCAGAGTGGCACCCAGCGCAGCGGCAGGAGCCTTACCTCTCTTGCTGGAGAGAGGGCAAGAAATTGCTGGGTTTCCCGACACCTCTCTATGCCAGCTGGCAGCCGAGCCGCAAGCACCAAGCGTGAGCTCTGCCAGCCGCTTGGCTCGGGGTTAATGACACTTGAACCTTGAAAGGCTCCCGCAGAGCCAGGGTGGCCCAGGGCTATTTTGAAGGCAGTTGCTTAACCCAAGAACCTGGCTCCTTGGTGGTGGGTTTCCATCCATCTTTTTTTCGGGGAAGGAATAAAATAAAATAAAATCCTTGTTCTTCGGTTGGGCAGGAGAGAAATCAATGCGAGGTGATGAACCTGGTCTTGCTTCAGTCTTGTCTCCTAGGACTGTTTCTCTGTTAACCTGATTTGGGTGTTGCGTGCTCTCTGTATGTGTGTAGGGAATTGCTATGAATTCAGATGGGCCAAGAGAAGCCACCCCCATGTGAATTCACCTGCGATTCCCCATGGAGGACCTCAGGTGGCTGAAATAACCTTTTTGCCCAATGTTTTCTCTGTATTTAAAGCTCGCTGCTATAAATAGGTCTAAGCTTTGAGATGCGGTGGCATTTCAGGCCAGGGTTTTGGCTCTTCCCTTTCGGATGAGAGGCGAAGGCGTCATCTGAATTTCCTCCCTCGTTTTGGCGTGGATAACCCAACTCCATCCCTACCAGAGAGCGCGGTCGTGGAGTCAACGTCTTGGCGAGCTCCTGCCAAGAACAACGGGCTAGAGCCTTTCCCTGCTGAGTATTGTCTTCCCATTTACAAGCAGAGAGATGCTGTGAGCTCCCTGCTTTGTCCTACCCGCGGCTTTGCGATAACCCCCAGGGCTTGGCGGAGGACCCGGTGCCAGCAAAACTTCCTTAAGGATAACGGGAGGGAAACAATTTGGGGAGGGCTGGACGGGGCACAGTGACTCCCCTGTCCTGGAGCCAGCTCTCTCATTTCCGAGGATCCTCCCCAGCAGCTTGTCTGCTTTTGAGTCATTTTAAACCTTGTGGAAAAGGCGGAACAGCCCTCTCTTCCCTCCGTGGGTTATTCTGCAAGCCACAGCTCTTACAGCCTTTATTGTCATTTGTGGAAACAGGCTGTTCTCCATCCCTTTTTCTGAATACATAACACTTTTTTCCCTGCTTGAAGCTCGTGCTCATTGCTCTCAGAAGGCGGGTTTACCCCAGCCTGCCGTCCTAATCCAGCCTGTGCAATTCTTTTTGTGATAAATCATTTCCTCTGACCTCTGGCTCTGTTTATTATTATTATTATCGTCATTCTTATTATTACTGATATATTTTAAGCTGCGTTTAAAACGTGGCAAAATCTCTCCCGAAACATGTTGCCCAGAGCTAAGTGCAATATTTTGGGTGCGGCCGCATGTAGAAGTTGCTCATCAAAGAGGTTTTGGCTTGAGGGTTTCTCCGGTACCTTTGATTGGGACACAAGCGCAAAGGAGAGATAAGTATTTCGAAATCACTCCACGTTCACCATTAATCCAGCCAAAACCAGGCTGCGAAGCCTCAGGCTCTCAGTGGGGTGCACTGGGTACTGCAGGTTAGATGTGTGGGGCTCAGGACCCCGAGGCAAATTGCTGTTGGCCAAAATGAGCACCCAAGGGAAAGACGGAGACCCTGCTGTTGTAAGGAGAGGCTGAACGTACGTGGTGTGGGATGCTGCGTGCTGCCCCGTGCCTCTCGGGCTGGATTAGGGGAACCAGCAGCCGCAGGGAGGTTTGCTTATGGCTTTGCTAAGATCGTGCCAAGACTGTGATGGGGGGATCCACCAGTCCTGAGCTGGTGAGATCTGTCTGCCGAGCCAGCCAGCCCCTGCCTTCCCCGTGCTCGAGCAGCCCGCTGAGCTCTGCGAGCCGGCGTAGCCCATTCCTGCAGCAACACGCCCTGGAAAGAGGCCAAATAATTTTCATACCTGGGTCCCCCCTTATCTCGGTAAACAGCAACGGAGCAAAGAGTCAAGGTCGGGAAGCGAGAGTCTGCCGGAGTTCATGCGATGGCCAGGAGCTTTTTGGCACGGAGGAAACGGTGGTGCTCTTGTGCCAAGACAATGACTCCTCACAGTTTGGGTGCCAGAAAAATAATCCTATTTATGTAACTCGAAGTGAAGCATTCCAGTGCATGAATATTCAGCTCTTACTGCAAATAGGAAGCTCTTTTACCTGCAGGATTTAACTCTCAAGCTGTCGTCTCTTGCCCTGTGGCCACTGATGGGATTTTTTTGGGTAGTAGGTTTTATTTTTTTTCAGTGAGCCCCATTTGCATGTGATTTTCTTTCCCTCCCCGGGATAGAAGGGGCCGTGCTTTTCCTGGCATTAATGTCTCATGTTTCCTTTGTCTTTCTAGGCAGTGGACCCATCCAACTGTGGCAATTCCTGCTGGAACTGCTCACTGACAAGTCCTGTCAGTCCTTCATCAGCTGGACGGGTGATGGCTGGGAATTCAAACTTTCCGACCCAGATGAGGTAAAGTGCCCTGGAATTAAGCGCACAGGCCAAATGCTGCTGAAATATTGTTGTGGCTAACCCTCCCCTCCTCCCTTCAGGGCTGAGATTTGGGCAGTTGTGTTGTTCTGGTCACATGTATGTGTAGGGAAAAACAATAGATTACAGCCCAGCTGAAAACTTGTTAAAAATTGGGCTGCAGGAATACGTAGGAAGCAGTGATTTGTGCCTAAAGTTGGTGTGAAGTAGCTGAAACTGTCAAGAGAGACATATTGCCAAAGCTCTTCAAATAGGATGGGTACAGGTGGGAGGGGGTCTTCCCACTGATTTTTGGGGAACAGTTGGGACATTGGTTCCCTTCCCTGACTTTACATCATTGTATATCCCTGACTCTGGTGGAGTCCCCATCCCTGGAGGTGTTCAAAACACGTGCAGACGCGGCACTTCAGGGCATGGTTTAGGAGGCCTGGGGACGTTGGGTTGGCGGTTGGACTTGATGATCCTAGAGGTCTTTTCCAACCTTAATGATTCTATATATTTTCATAGAGTCCTCTGCCATGTTCTGCCATTGCATGGAGTTTTCCCAGACTTCAATGCTTTTGACCCATCCGTGTCCATCTTAAAGATGAGGAAAGTCCTCTCCTTCCCTCGTGTCCAGCACTGCTGCTTGCCGACAGCTGCCCAACCAAACCAGAACGACTTTTCCTTCCCTTCCCCACGATGTGCGTTCCCCCTTTTGACTCTTCCCACCCCTCTCCCAGGTGGCCAGGCGATGGGGCAAGAGGAAAAACAAACCCAAGATGAACTACGAGAAGCTGAGCCGCGGCTTGCGCTACTACTACGACAAGAACATCATCCACAAGACGGCTGGGAAACGCTACGTCTACCGTTTCGTCTGTGACCTGCAGAGCCTGCTGGGCTACACGCCCGAGGAGCTCCACGCCATGCTGGACGTCAAGCCGGACGCTGATGAGTGAAGACGGCCGGCCGGGGCGGAGGATCACCCCGTGTCATTTTGGAGAGTCGATGGGACTTTTTCTGTTGGTTCTTTTTTATTTTTTGCTGTTATTTTTGTTGTTCGTTATTATTTTTTTTTTAAAAGAGTAACTCAGATTTGATGCTTTGAGGATGTTGGGAGAGAGGGTGGCGGAAGAGGCAAACTTTTGGCTGAAACCTAAAAAGTTTGGTTCGGAGAAGGATGGGCTTTTATTTTTTTTACCTGAAAGCTCCAAGACAGGCTTTTTTGGGGTGAAATTCTGAGTTTTAAGAAAGCCAGAAAAATGTAGCTCACTTAAAAAAAACCAACCAAACCCCTCCCCATCCCTTGCTGTTTAGAAAAAATCTTATCAAAAGGATCCCTTCGGTTTTTGTGTTCAGGAAATTGTTCCCGAGGATTCGAGGATTTTAAACCTTTTTTTTGGGGGGGGAAGGGAGGGAAAACCAAAGTGGATGAATATTCCTGCTTCGGGGAGGGGCAATATAGGAAAAAAACAAGAACTGGTTGTCGTTCTTGTTGCATCGCCTTTCTGTCGGTTGTCTTCTTTTCTAAAAAAGACAGAATTTTTGCCAAGAGGGATCAAGACTCTTTTTTTTTTTTATTTGTTAAAGTTTTATTTTATTAATTTTTTTTTGTGCCAGTATTTTTTTTTTTAAATAGTCTTAAGCTCTAAGATGGTCTCAGTATTGCAATATTGTGTGTGTTTGTTTCTGTTATGCCAGCAGAGAGTTTTATCACAGTGAGGAAAAAGAGGAAAAAAAAAAAAGAAAAAAAAAATACAAATTAGTTTATGTAGACCCCACTGGAGAAGTGTAGCACTACGACTCGGCGTCTCCGAATCGTATGTGAAGGAAAAATGAACTCCAAACTGGCTCCTAGTGATGCTGGCTGGGTGTGCCGCTCCTGCTTCCAGTCCCACGCGCTTTGCTCCGCCATTTGCTGATAAAGCTGGTTGAAATTTCCGCCTTTTTTTTTTTTCGTCGTTGTTGTTAAAAAAGGGGGCTGTGTTTTGTGCACAAAACCTACCAAGATTTGTGAGGAAACTGGCTTTTTTGTGTTTTCCAAATCACTTTTTTTTTTGCTTAAGGAACGCTTTGGTGCTTTCAGAAAATTCGGGTTGATTTTTTTGGAGGGGAAAGGGGAGAAATTCCCATGTTTTGAATGTGGTAAAAGGAAGATATCTAAGTTGACTGGGGGGGAAAAAAATCAGGGAAAAGTTGAAAAACCAAAGGGAAATATTTTTTCTTTCCCGTTTCAACCGGCTCTGTCTTTATTGCTGTATGTCTTAACCAGCCTGGGCACACGCAGAAAGGAAATTGTCCTCGCAAATGGGTTCTTTACTGCTCTGTGTAAGCCTGATCCTGCAAACCCTTGTCAGGGTGTGATTAACATGAAGCATATGACTGGTGTTGCTGGGGTAAACGAGAGGTCTCGTGTGCTTGCCCGAGACGGCTGCAGGATCAGTCCCGGGGGTAGCTGCTCCGTCTGTCCTCCAAACCTTTTGCAGCGTGGTTTGTCTTCAGAGGGGTAAATCCTGCTGCACCGAGCGCTTCCCGGGGTGCTCCGAGCAGGTCGAGGCTGGCAGCTGCCTTCGGGCTGGGCTTGGTGTGAGTTAGAGGATCAGGCAGCGAGCATTTCCATATCCAGATATGGCCCTGGAGCCGGGTCCGTGTGGATCCGACTGCCAAAGTGGGGTCTTTCACCCCCGAGAGCCGCTGGGCGTTTTCTTTTTAAAGACAGTGTTACACGTTTGAACCAAAAGTACCTTTTTTTGTGTTGTTTGTCTGTCTGTCTGTGTGTTTTAGGTAGTTGCGTTCATTACAGAAGCACTGTGAGATGGTAGTGGAGGGCGAGGTGGGGAGAAGCTTTCAGAGGTGCTCACCGAGCGATGCCTGCCTGATCCAGGCTGATACATCGGGTCGGCAGGACAGGACCCTGCGTGCAAAGAGCTGAAATACTCGGGCACGTAACCCCCCTGCTCAGGGGCGGCGTAGGACGGGGAGCTCCACCCCAGGGCAAGGTGGTGCTCAGAGGTGCTGGGCTCTCCTCCGCTTCCCCCGGAGCCGGGGGCACCCAGCCCCGCTGCATCCCCACTCAGTCAATTTTGGGGTGAGTCCGCCCCGAAACGGCTGTGCGCTTAAAAAAAGGTGATGGTGGAGGGGAATTGAGCAGGCCAAGAGAGAGCTCCAGCCAAGGAGGATGGTAGTTTAGGCAAGGGAGGTTATTAGTTATGCTGTTAGCTCATGGGGCTGGGGCTGCGCATCATCCCACTGAGCATACGGAAAGAAAAGGGTGGGATGGACGGAAAGGAAGGAAAAGGGGATGGAAGGGAGGTGGAAGGAGCATGCACCAAAGGAGGAAAGGGACGCTGCCCGCTGGGAGGTTAAATTTCAGCTCATCTCCTCGGGCAGACAGGGAGAAAGCAGCTTGGCCGAGCTGGAGAGAGGAAAGGGAAACGTCGATATCGTGGATGAGGTCCCCGCACCGGCAAGGCACCGGGGCAGAGCTCTTATCGCAGAGCCAAGGCTCGCCGCGGCCGCTGAGCAGGCCGAAAAGGGAGTCGGGCAGGGTGTGACGGCACAGAAATGTGCAAGGGAGGAGTAGGTAAAGAGCATCGCAACAGGACACACCGTCTGGGTTGGAGTTTCAGCATTCAGGTGGCTTTTTCAGGTGTTCAGGGTTGCTGTCTTGCACGCAGCTTCAGAGTGCCCTCAGCTTACCCTTCCCGGGCCACTTCTGACGTCGCTTTGAAAAATGCCCTTTACACCCTTATAAAGGGTGCTGCCAGGAGGCCAGGCGCCCCATCTCCTGCCCTCGGCACCACGCCGTGCCCCAGGCCGTGTCTCCTGCTTTGCTCGGATGTTCCACTGCAGCTGAAGTGCCTTTTTCAAGCAGAAACCAGGGATAAAAGTTCCCTTTGACAGAAGGAACCGCAGGTTCGGGTACCAACCCCATCCTTCTGCCAGGCTAAATCCCTAATCCGCTCCGCCGTGCTTATTTTTTCCAGGTTTCCAAGCCACACCTGTGCGTCCCCAGTGATTTTGGGTAGATGGTTTGAAGGTTAGAAGGGGCGGGTTGTGGAAAGCAGCTCTGTTTTTTGGAAGGAGCCCCTGGCTGGAGCTTCTCCGTCGTTTCTCCCGGCTGTTTGCCATCCCGGCTCGCAGCCTGGCGCGAGTGCAGCAGGAGAAGGGCGGTACAGTCCTAGGGACGTCAGGTTTATCATCTTCTATTTTCCTTTACTTTTTATTCCCTTTCTAGAGACCATCCCAGAGAGGACTGTGTGCTGTTTATACACTGGAAATTTGCAGATTTGTTTTTTGTTTCTTTTTATTTTCTTTCTGCTTTTTAATTGCCTGTTGACTTTTGGCGAGGGGTGTGCTCAACCAGATGTGCTGGAACCCAAGCCCTCTGACCTCCTATTCTTCGAGGCCACGAAAATTTGGTTAACCCACACACCCGTGCTGGTTTGGGAGGGATGACGGAGGGATGGGGCTCGCTCCTGTGCTGGTTTCTCTGCGTGGGAGCGAGCTTCACCCTCGGCGCATCCACGCGGCTTTTGGAAATTGGGTAGTTTTGTCTTGTTTGGGAATGTCTCAGGTGTGTTTGGTGATTTTGGGATATTTTCTGTGTTCTGCTCGCGATCTGCTGTTCTCCATGCAGGGGCACGTCCCCTTCGCCCCCCTCCCCAGCAAAGCCTGAGCCCTGCCGCGGGAGCTTAGCTCCTGCCAACGGCTTTCCAGGGCCTCGGCAGTCGATGTTTGGGACCTCAGTAAAAGGAAGAAAAAACCTGATGAAAAATGCAAGCGCTTTTTCTGCTGCCTGTCCCTCTCCATCTCGGCGTGGAGGGTGGCCGTAACCCACGGACCACTCGCGTGCGTGCGAGTCTAGATCCATTTTATTTCCACACTAACGCCGTCCCGCTCCAGACGTGATCGCTCAGGTGGAGAAATAGCCAAACGGGGCAAGAAATAGAAGATATTGTAAGATTTAACCTTCCCACGTCTTTCCAAATCGACACCTCCAAAAAAAAAAAGGTCCCAGTAAGCACCGATAGATTCAGATGCTGCGGGAAACGTCTCCGTCTTCTGGCTCTTGCTCTTCTGGAGGGTTTTTCTGCGGGGCTTTAGGGCTTGGTTGCTTGTTCCTCGTTAACGTCGCAAAATTTGGATGCCTTGGCGTGCTCTGCTCTCTGGTAGGGTCTATATAACATCTGTGAGCTGTTGTCTACATTCCAAAGAAGTTTAAATAAATGATAAATCTATGTATACATATATGTTATAATGGAATATCTCCAGGAATTAACTGCCTCAGTAAAAAAAAAAAAAAAAAA
>VZTV01044240.1:0-67704 GCA_013400875.1 Anhinga rufa | reverse complement strand
TTACATATGGGACTTTTTTTTTTTAAGCTGATAAACATAGAAGAAGAAGAAGAAGAAGAAAAAAAAAAAGAGATTGTTATATTGTGCTGTTCGACTATTTTCCAACTTGTATTTTCATATAATTTATATTTTTTAAAAGTGGAAAAAAATTTTAAAAGCGAGATTAAAAACAAGAAAAAGCAGGTGCTTTTTAAAAAAACTGAGCTGAGGTAGCTTAGAGATGTAGCGATGTGTGTGTGTGTCCGTGTGTTGTGTTCTGTTTTGTTTTGTTTTTAAACAAACAAAAAAAAAATGTCCCTCCTACATTGAATTCTTAAAGAAGGAGGGGATTGGTTTTGTTTTAATTGCTGATGCTGGCACATCATTTTGCTGGAGAGTTTTTTATATACTGTAGCCTTATTTCATATCGTATTTTAAACCATGTGAAATTAAAAAAGGAATAATTCATAGCCCTCAGTGTCGGTGTGCTTATTCGTTGCCTTTACTCTTTAAGGAGCAAAGAGGGAAAACAATGCAAAACTCAGAAATCCCAGCAATTTCCCTGTTTTTTTCCATTATTAAAGGAAATTGTGCGGTTATAGGAAATAAGGGTCGGGCTGGCATCGCAGCCTCTGGTCTCGGGGCTGGAGAAGGGAGACGCAGCACCCCGCCGGCTCCCTCTCGCTTCGGGAGCACGGGTCGTCCTCTCCAGCTCCTCCTCGGAGACCGTCGCCACTCCGCATCGCTGTCCCAGGGGCAACTCCAGGGGCTCAGAACGGGTCTTCCATCCTAAATCACCACTGGGAGCTTGGGGTACCTGTGGCTTACCACCTCAAATGACTTTTTTTAGTAGGATTTTTTTTTCAGCAGGCTCTTGGGAAGTGGGAGTAGCCGACTCGCAAAGACCCGTGGCCGCCAGCTCGCCCTCGCTGCAGCGTGAACATGCTGCCGGGCATCTCCTTTCCTTCGCAAGACCTCGGGCTGCGGTCTCCTCTCTGTCAAGAGGAGAGATCTGCCTCTGGGCTCCCAATAGATCAAATCAGACCATTGTGCTCTTTGGAAAATACGTATATTTTCATACATTACGTTGTTCCCCAGTGAGTTTTACGCTGGCTCGGTACCCCGTCATCCTCAACAAGCCGGGAGGAAATCCGTATTGTGCCTGGTTGGGCAGGGGTTTGACCGGAGCCCGTTAGCGTGGAGGTCTGGAAGTGCTGATTAATGAGGCCAGCATCTTGGAGAGGTTCACGGTCCAGGAGGCGACGCTTATTCATCGGGCTGGTGAGTTTGCGTGATGGGAAATTCCCAGGGGACAATATCATTGACGCTTGTTCGCTTGAGTCAGCACAAAGTGGGTTAGACAAAGCTTTCAGAAACGCGCCGCTCGGATTTGTTGAATACCAAGAAGGATGGAGGAGTCATTGGCGCAAAGAGGATGCAACAGATGAATCCAGGATAAGGAATATTTACAAAAACGCCATTTATAGTAACTCAGCTTGCGGCCAGGCCGGAAGCAAGATGTCCCGGGGAAGGACTGAAGGACGAGAGGTGGGAGAGCCATGATCGCAGCTGTAGCGCGGTCCTGGGACACCTGTGGGACGCCCCTGTGTTCCGAAAGCTCAGCTAAACCCGAGCTTAATAACACCAGGGACCTGTAGAGAGGCTGGGTGAGACCCCAAAATGGAGACAGCCCTGGGGACACCAGCCAGCTGAGCACCCAGCGCGCTCCAGCCTTGGCTTGGAGACACGGAGCTCCAAGCAGCAGTGGAGCTTGCCTTTGCCTCTGCTGCCAGCCGAGCCGCCGCGGGACCTTGATCTTGCCGTAGCTCTTTTCATCGCAGCTGGAGCTGCTGGGCCAGGCGACATGGCCTCGTGCTCGGCAGAGTCCGGCTGCCCTGGGTAAATAAACAGCGAGTGGAGCTCCTTTCCCATCCGCTTCTTTCAAGTCTCCATGCAGCCTTTCCACGCCGGAGGCCTCTTGGTGGAGGGGGAGCAGCTAAAAACCAAAGGGGTGACCGCGTCCCAGCTCTTCGAGGGGGTTTTATCCCCCTTGCAGAAGGGCTGTGCAAGCAGGGGAGCATCCAGCAAGACCTGAGGATGCTGCTGGTCCATGCAAGTGAGAGGGAAAGAGGGGAATTAAAAACTGACGGGGAAGCTGAGCCACAGGCACCCAGCATCCCTCATCCCCACCCCAGCAATTGCAGATGATTGCTTTAACGCTCGCACTAAAAATACCGGCCGGTGGCCTGCTGGGGGAAGCCCCCGTGCACCTGGGGTGCCCGCTAGGGAAATGATGGCCAGCAGTTAACGGCCCCGGCGGCCGAGCACCCCACCTCCCTGCTCCCCCAAAGGAAGCACCGGCGGCGGCGGCCAAAGCAAATGCTCCCCCTTCGACGCCCCCAGCCCCCCCATCTCCTATTCCCATGCCAAGGCCCTCGGTGCCAGCACCAGGTGCAATAACCTGCTTCGGAAATTTGGGGTGGGGAAGCAGAGTTTGGGGGTTGAGCCAGAGCTCTTCCCACCGGAAAACTGTCCCGGCTGCAGCTCTGCACCCCCAAAAGCAGCCCCTGGCTGTTGCAGCGATGCAGCCTGCAAGCGAGCTGTTAATAAAAGCACATCAAAACTGAGCTTAATGGGAAGGGGTTTGCTGGGAGCGATGAGCTCCCCACCGGGAAAAACCTGCCTGTGTCGGGAACTGCACCTTTAGGAGGATTTTGCACGGCTTATTGGCCCCAGGTGCAGCGGTGTGGCTGCTCAGGCGCGCGATTTAAACAAAGCCAGAGCAGCAAGCAGGGTTTTTCCAGACTCTAGCATCTCTGGGTCCAGGGATGCACGCATCCAGCAGCGGAGCAGGAGGCAGCGTATCCCCAGGGCCGGGGGCTGGTGCCCGCAGGGTGGAGGGGCTTTTGCACGCTCGAAAGCAGCCACACGCGCCGAGAGCTGCTGCTCTAAATAGAGGCCAGAGAGCAAACGGGCCTTTTTCAGGTTGGTGTCTTGAAATGAGACAGCTAAACTGGTGCTTGACGGAAATAAAGAGGGATTGAAACAGGAACTGAAATTACTGAAGACTAAACTAAGGGAAGGGCTCTCTAGAAATCTCTGAGATAGAACAAGAGAGGTGGAAGCAGGCAGTGAAAAAGGAGAAATGTGAATATAGGGGAAGGCAGCAGAAGGATGGAGAGGGAGAGGTGCGAGGAGGCAGGCTGGGGTGCTGCAGTGGCGAGGAGATGAGCTTTGCTCCTTCCCTTGGTGATGGGGGGCATGCCCATGCACGCCGACGTGTGCCTGCACACGCGTGCAGATCCGTGCACGCATGCCGTTCTTGGCCGAGCGCTTGCCAGGATCAGCGAGGGCCTTACACCAGAATAACTGGAGATTTAGGGATGCTGGAAGGTATTTAGACACTTGGGCCCTATTTACCGGCCCGGGGCTCGCCGTGCCGGGCTGGTGGTGCCGCGGGTGGTGCTGGGGGTGCCAGGGCTGCCTTTCAGAGTCAGCACTTTCCGCTCCATGCACTGTTTGCTTTCCACGGCCGGCTCCCTCCTGCTGCGCTGAGGCCTCTGAACGCCGTCCAACAGCAACTTTCCGGCTCCTCCAGCGGCCTTTCCCCTGCGCCGGCGAGCGCTGCCATTCCCTGGCCTCGCTTGAAAGCTGGCCCCACAATGAGCTATTGTGCCAGGCTGCTCCGGAGGGGAGGCAGTGACCGGGGCCAAAACCCGCTGCCGGGGGGGACCCTGAGCCTGCCAGCACCCAGCTGCCTCGTGGGGAGCCCGGGGCCAGGGGTGCTCCCCAAAATGCTGCATCCCTGCGGTAGGGATGCTCCCCAAAATCCTGCATCCCTGGGGTGGGGGTGCTCCCCGAGATGCTGCATCACCCTCTTGCCTGCAGCATCCTTTTGGGGTTTGGGGTGGAAGCAGGACTCTTGCAGCCCTGGCCATGCTAACCTGAGCTTATTTCTTCCTTAAGACAGCACTGTGTTTGCGAGGGGGAAAACTGGGATGTCCTAATGCCCCCCAGCTGCCTCCCACTCTGCATCCCCAGCCTAACTCTGCTGTTTCTTAGCTGCCTTCCTACACCCCCCTCTCCTTCCCATCCCCTTCTCCTCCCCTCCCAGCATCCCAAACCCACCATCTCCCGCCGCCCCTCCTGCCCGCGGCCATCCCTGACCCCCTCCCTCCCATCTCCTCCTGCTCCAGCTCCGGCACCGTGGAAAAGGCATCGCAGGAACGTTGCCATGTATTTTCAGCTTCGATTAATGACATTTGCCAGCTGGAAACGACGAGGCAAAGCCAGAGCCATGCAACCCATTGGCTCGGTGCAGACCACCAGCGTGCCCGCCACAGACCACCGGCGAGCCCGGGGCCCTGAGCCCAAACCCCAGCAGCCCTGGGGCTTGCGGGGAGCTGGGTGCAGGCGGCTGTGTGGGCTGGGAGGGATGGAGGGGAGGGAAAAGTGCTGCTGAGCTCAACCCTAGCAGAGGAAAGGGTTCTTTTGAAGGGGGGAAATCATGCTTTCAGGAGCTAGGCACTGCAAGGAAAATTAAAAATAAAAATCCTACAATGATCAGCAAGGTTTTTCTTTGGTTGCTCCCCTTCCCCATCCCCGTTGCAATAATCCCAGCCGCGGCTTTGCCCCGGTGATGGCATCGCTGCCCTTGTGCCGGGGGCTTGGCTGGAAGGTGGAGAACCCTTTGCTAAATGAGCTCAAGACATCAGGCAGGGGGATTTGGCGGTGGGAAGGGGGTTTGCTGCTGGTCTCAAAGTGCAGGAGGGGTTGGCAGGCATCCCACAGTGTAGGTGTAGGAGGCAGAAGCTGTGACGTGCAGAGCTGTTAGGTCATTTGGCCTCTTTCACCCTCCGTGCCTCAGTTTCCCCAAGTGCAACCCCCTTTCCCAAGCCTTCCCTGCCTGGCTCCAAAGGACCGCGTGAGTGCCGGGGGTCCCTGTTTGGGAGCAGGATGGGATGGCTGCTCCCGCCACGGCCACGCTGTTTTGCCAAAGCCTTTCATGCAGAATAAACCCACGCCCGCATCTCCGGCAGCCTTTCCCCGGCTCTACCCCAAATATCTCCCAGGAAGGTGGGATGGGGGTCACCGGGGGATGTTGTCTGGGGTTTCCCTGGGGACACCGGGCACAAAACCTGGGGGCTGGGACCCTCCGCATGGGGCTGCAGGGATCAGGGTCCCGCGGGGAGGATGGTAGGGTGTCCTGTCTGAACAGCTCAGGGCACTTGCTTCCTATGAACAGCCTTCGCAAGCGGTTATGTCCTCCCAGATGCACCCACCTGGCTCCCCAAAATCCTCTTCTGGGAAGGTGGGGGTTAGCTGAGAGAGCAGAGGCATCTACGTGGAGGGTTAAAAATGAACTTAGGTGATTTTGGACCTTAATGACGTGCAAAAGCCGAATCCCGCTCTGCAGAGCATCGCTTCATCCAGCTTGGACCCATCCTGTTATTTCAGGGTCCGGCGGGCTCAGGGACACTCGAAATGGGCTTGGTGGTGGTGGGTGCACCTCGGTGAGGGCGAAGGCAGACGGAGGCACCGTGTTGCCCTGCGCCTGCCCCAAACCCCGGGGTGAAGGTGGCCCTTCCTGGCCTGGGCTGGAGGTGTTTTGCAGCCCTTGGCGTGAGCACCATCAGCATCTGTTTCCAATCCGCCTGCCAGCTTGTGCTCCTCTCCCCCCCGACCCCCTCCCAAAACCCGCTCTGCTCTGCACCCCCCCAGCCAGGGCAAGCGGAAAGCCCTTGTCGGAGCAGAGCTCCCCGTAAATCACCAGGCTCTGCATCGCCGGGGGGCTCGTTTTTCATCACGAGGGCACCAAAAAAAAATAGCAAGCGGGGAAAATACATCTCTCGGCACGAAGGTGGCACAGCCCCTGTTCGGCTGTGGTGTGATTTTGCCACTCTCCTTGGGTGACCCAGGGGAAACCCCTTTTTGCTGGTGCAAGGCAATGGATCCACAAAGATTTATGCTCTTCAGTGTAAATCTAAATCCTACAGCTCGTCTCCCAGTTGAATTCGGAAATCTCTGTCACTGTTAACCTATTTAAAGGCAGTGCCAAGCTCTTGGCTGGGACGTGTCAAGGGGTTTAGATCCCATAGTGTTAAATCTGTTCTGGTTTCTCCGGGATGCCAGCAGCTCCTGCGGTGATTTCAGCCACCCAGCACCTGCCTGAGCCCCCCTGGGACTCCCAGCACCCATGGGTGCCTTTGCAAAGGGCATCTATGGGTGCTCTGTGCTGGCTGGGTAATTCAAAGTGGTTTCAGCATTTAAGGAAGCACCACCCGGTTGATAGTTGTCAGATGTTACAGAAATGATGATTTTTTGCAAGATTTTGTTCGCTGTATGAGGTTTTGCTTGGTGCTGCCATGGGGTTTGCCAGGTTTTGGTAAGATTTGTCCTCAGTTTTAATGTCCGTGCATCCTTGTCCCCTGGTAAAATAAGGATAACAACCAAAAACGGGTGCCTGGTCTCGTGGCTCTGCCAATATCGGAATCTGATTTCGGGGTGAATAAGCAGGGGAATGTGAAGCAGGAGCAGCAAGGAACATCCCCGTGGTGTGACAGCTTTTGGGCTCCAGCAGCACCAATATTTACAGCCGGAGTGGGGGAGCTGCAAAACTGGCCGCAGTTCAGTTCAGAGCAAGGAAAATGATTGGAATGAGGCTCCGGGAGCTTCATTTCTCTCCCTACGGGTAGGAAAGGCCTTATCCAGCTCTCAGGCTCCCTCCCTCTGCGGGGAAGAGAAATTTGGCGAGGGATCCGGAGACAAAAACCAGGGCGGTGAACAAATTGAAAGTGGAAATGAGGAAGATGTATTTAGCGGTGAGGTTCGTTAACCACGGGAAAGGCTTGCTCACGACTGCTGTGGCTTAAATGGAGCCTTGGGGGGCTCTTGTTTTGTTCCCCCCACCCCCTGAATATTTGCTCTAGCTCAAAGAAATGCATTCATGCCTTGTAGCAGAGGGCACAGCAGCTCCTTGCGGAGATCCCATCAGGCTGCCAAGGCAGAGGTGCTGACAACAAGCCTGGGATTTTCACATCGGTTTTGGGAGAGTTTTTGCAAGCGAGTCTTATTTTGAGCTGGAAACGCACCTCGGTGCCAATGGGAAGCCCATCCCTCACTGATCCCAACATCGCAGCGTTACAGCAGGAGCAAAATGGGATTTTGCACCCCTAGGGCTGCACCAACCCAGCGCAAAGTTGGTGCCCGTCCCCAAAACCTCACAACCCGAACCCAAAATGGTGGTTGCAACCAGACAGGCAGGGAAAAACCTAGAGCAACGGGCCGCCTTTGCCTGGTCACGGTGAGTCATCGGCAGCCTCAAGACTGGTGAGGCCATGCCAAATGCTTGCTCACCCAGCAGCAGAGAAAAAAAAGCCCCAAGGCAAGTCCAAGGACTCAACAAAAAGCCATTTGCAAGTCTTCTCAGGAAAAGGCACCCGGTGCACACACAGCACACTGGCAGGGAAACACGATGCGATTTCCATAGGAGCGTTCCTGATGGCAGCCTGGGGATCTGTGCAATCCTCCTCTGTTAAAATTAGCAATGAGGAATGTGCAATTCCTACCGGGATGGCTTATGGAAATGATAAACAGAAACAGAACACATAAAGTTTTATGTGTGGATTTAGAAATCTCGGCAGCTGGAGCGTTCGATTCCCCCACCACGAGTATCGGGCTTGTAGGAGAGGGGGAAAAAACCAGAGCTCAGGCTGCTTCCAGAAGTTGCACATTTTAGCTGAATTAGTTTAATAAACAATTTGGTTTATGATTCAAACTTGCTTAACCACACAAGCAAAACTGATACAAATCAGTCGTAGGCCGGTATGCGCTCGCCAGCTGGGTTTGCATGAATCTGCAAGCCGGCCCTCACTCCCAGGGTGCGCGCGTGGAGATGGCCCGTCGCAGATAAGGGCTGGATTAGTTCAGGGAAGTGCATAGAAGAAGGATTTCAAGAATTTAGCCCCAAATTTTGCCCTGGCCGTGACCAAAATGAGGTGGCGCAGGAGGAGCACCAGCACAGAGCAGGTGATGGTCCTCCAGCCCTGCATCGCATGAGGACCTGCATCCTTTTCTCGTTGCTGAGCACATCCCTCCTATACCCAGACGGTCTTTCAGACTCATTGACAATTTTCTCAGACATTCTTTTTAAGCCGTAGAGATCTTCATTTTGGGTTGCTGTAACTACAGAAATAAACACAGAAGTTTCTGATGGTGGATAAAAATGACTTGTGGTTTTTGACCGACCAACTTCTGTGCATTCAGCTTCCAGATGCTTTGAAGAGGACGGCTTTTCAGAGAGTGCTGATGATGTTGTCTGGGAAAAGCGAGGCTATTTAAAGCCATTCAAAGTGGGGTCCCAAAATTTAGGGCATGGTGTTGCGAGTAGGAGCTGATGGAGCTATGGAGAGGAGGGTCTAAGCTTAGCAACATGCATGAAGGTGCAACGGGAGAAAATGCTGCTGCCTTCCCGTGCGCACTTCTTATGAATGATGAAGGTGATTTGTTCAAGAAGCACCTAGTAAATACGGTTTGCCTCCTAGCAGATATCAGAAGTGCTGACGAATGGGAACTCAGCTCTTGCCTTCCCTGTTTCCCCCCCAAAACACTGAGAGTCATTGCAGAAGTACCCAGACTCAGTTGCCCATTTGCTTTTCTTGTCATGCTCTGGTGGCATGGAGAGGTCCAAGCCATGCATGTCCCCATTTCTGCTGGGCAAACCCTCTCCATGAGCTTCACCTCACCCAACCGCAGCCACCAAAATCACTGGCCCAGTCCCTGACTTGGTCTTGAAACCCCAAAACAGGGATGTGATGGATGGTGAGAGCAAAGTCTCGGAGGACCCCAGCCCTGCATGTCCCGATGAGGAGTCCCATGGTGTCCTCCTGTGGATGAAATCCCAGCCACCAGCAGATGCGTTTTTGGGAACATCCCTTGGAAAACCAGCCAGGAAGGAGGCCAATAGATCTCCTTTGGGAAAAGCGAAGCCTGTAGCAGAAAAATTGGTGGTAAATGAATGGAAGTCCAGCAAAGGAACTCAGAGCTGTGAAGATCTCAGCCCACTAGCGGGGCTGCCTAACCTAAACCAGATTTCTGTAGGAAATAACTCTAGGACATTTCCACCACAAACTATGCACTGCTGCTGCTTGGATAAGTCCATACACCGTCATCCCAGTCTATTTTTTCCCCATCTTCCCTTCCAAGCATTGTTCCAAGCCCGAAGACGCTGCCGCAGCCAGCTGGGTGCCCTGGGAAATAACTTTCCCACCACTTTCTCTCTCCCCATGAAGGACACGGGGGGAAGCAGACAAGAGGTCTCGCCGAAGTCAGCGGGAAGTACGCGGTTGTGTGTGCGTGTGTTATTATTTAGGAGCATGGCTGGGAGGAGGCGATGTTGGCTCTTCATCCCCATCACCAGCGGAGCAAAGCTGGGGTTGACTTGGTTGCCCGGGCTCCACGCAGGAGAGCGTGGGGTGGGCCGGGAAGCAAGAAGCCTGGCTTGAAAGTCAGGATGGAGAAGACAATATCCATCTGCTTTCCAGGAATGGAGGATGAACACAAGGGAACATGACCTCAAGCAGAGTTGAGCGGGCCAACGCAGCCTCAGCTTGCTCTCCTCTTCCGTGCCGGATGCTCGGAGGCGCAGGACATGTCTACCCTGCAGCCCCATAGCTCTGCCAGCTTCTCGGTCGCTTGAACTGCTGAATGAAAGGAAAGCCTGAAAAGGGCATAATTTGCATTCATGGAAAAGGCAGTAATCCCTCAAAATTATTTTCTAGGTGAAGAATGGGATTTCTGATAAATTGGCAGGTTTTTTTTAAAAGATGTCTGCTTTCCATAGAAATTCTGGGATTGACATTGCAAAAGCGGGGAAGGAATCAACACAGACTTACACAGAAATACTCACTGTGTGGGAGTAAACTGGGTAGAGTTTGAATTTTAGCTGAAAAATAACAATTTTCTGAGGGTGGAGAGGAACCAAATTAAATCAAAACATGTTTTGACCAGCTCTCCAAAAAATCCCGGCATCTTTCTCTCCCAAAGGCTCCCGGGTACTGGAGTCTGTGACCCAAACAGCTTTCCCAGCATGGCACAGGGGCTCTTTATTCCATCCTCTCCGCACCTTGTAGCCCTTTCTGCCTGCAAAAGCAAGCCCTGATCTTGCTTTGAGAACTGTAACCCTCCAAAACGATGACTTCAAAAGCTTAGAAATAGCTGACAGTGGGCAGGTATAAAACGCTGCGTCTTCTGAGGTGAAGCTGGTAATGCATCACTGTTAAGATTAAAGTGGAAGAGAAGTTGCCCATCGCTGGTAGGCAGAGGGATAAGCAGGTAAAGCAGTTGGCTGGGAAAGTAAGTCAGGTATGAGTCGATTGCTGGCGTCTCCCCCGCGTCTGTCAGCAATGCGGTGCTGGTATTTTGGGTGGCAGGAATCTCTGTCACCAAAGGCAGCCCAGCCCTGCGGATCCTTTTGGAAGGAGCAGGGGATGGAGGTCAAAATGGAAAACGCTCAGAAAAAAATCACAGTCAGTGAGATTTCTAAAGGGCTTGCAATCCAGTGCAACGGCTGTCAGAGGTCAGCGCTGATGGCTGGAGTTTTCGCTGGCCATCCAAGGCTTTGGAGGCAACCGAGAGGGATGGGTACCTCCAGAGGAAGATAGGTGGCCCAACCAACCTGCCGAAGTCTTGCTGGTGCATGGCGACGCCACTGATGCACCCCAAATAATTCATGCGCTTCCAAGGCCGCCTTGTTTTCCTGGGCAGGGAGAAGTCTTGTTTCCAGGAGCTGGAAAGAGGGCAACCCCATGGGGTTTCAAGGCACTTGGGGGGTTTTCCAGCTGTAGGTCCGGGCTGGCTGGTGTGAGGGCAGCAGGAATTAACTCTCCGAGCATCTATCAGCCCCTCAACAGCAGCTGCCTTGGCCTGAAGCCCAGGAAAGGATTTATACTGTCAAGAGCAAAAGGATAAACTTCACCTCTGCGTCGCTGACAGCTAAAGCTACCTGGAAGAGGAAACTTTATTTTTTAATGCGGTGTTATTTGAACATCTGTTGGAGAAGGAGTTTGGGGAGCTTGGGCATTTCCACCTGGGGCTAATCCAATTAACCCAGCGTGGGGAAAGCTTTACGATCACGCCCGGGATTGCCGTGGTCCCCTTGGGAGAGGGGAACCTCCCCAGGGGAGCAGTGGCTTAACCTCTGAAGCCCAACCGCAGGAGCACAGGGACTCCTAACCCTGAGCTTGGTGGGCATGGACTGGGCAGCGTTGCTTTCATCCCGTGACCCTGAAGATCTTCCCAGCTTTCCTGATTCCTCCTAAAATCCCCCCATCACCTAGGATTTGGGAGTAGCCAGCTCCAGTCTTTGCAATTTGAACTAAGGAAGCAAATAAAACCATAAGGGATAGAGTAAAATTGAATTTAGTGATCCCTTCGATAAGGAAGGGATTGAAGCTAGCTGAAAATCTCTGGGGGTGAGGAAGATGCTGGTCCTGGAGGTGGTTTCTGGATGTCCCCAGGACTTTGTCCGCAGCCAGGGAAGGAGGAATAATGCTTTGATCTGCTTCATTTCGCGACTGCCATTGCAAACCACTGCTCACTCCCATTCCTCCCCGTATTGCACGGTTTCCCACAGAAGAAACAGGGACCTGAGCATGAAGAAACCCTCTGCAGAGAGCAGGGAAAGCAGGGAGTACCCCGGCAGCTGCCGGGACCTGGGGTGCCCTGCCCTGCTGCCCTGCTCCCACCCTCCTGGGGAGCTGACTTCAAAACGCCGGCCGGTAACGTGAACCCAGCTGCCCCGTAGGAATGGAGGGTTTTACCAGAGCTGGTACCAAAAGTTCCCCAAGTCCCTGAGCAGCGTGTAAGCCCTGGGAGTCTAAACATGTTCCCTGGCATTAATCACTGGTAATAGAAACCAGAGCTGGCTCTTGTCCCCGCCGAGTCAATGCAACCCTTGACAACGCGTTAGGAAATACGCACGCAGGCTGAGAACGGGGCATGAAAGAAATTCCAGGCAGGGCTTTTTTTTTTTTTTTTTTTTTAAGTGGAATTTCGAAATTGGAAAAACATAAAGGGGGTAAAAATAGAAACAACAACAGCAGAAACCTCAGCGATCTGCTGGCCCTGAACCTCCCTCCTCTTCCTCCCTCTTCTACCTCCCTCCTCTACCTCCCTGACCGCCTCTTCCCACTCCCTACACAAAGTCTGGCTGGGCTGGGAGAGCAGGTAGGAGCTGGAGGCGGAGAAAAGCCTCCTGTGATCCAGTTGGCAAGTGGTTTCATGGCACCCTGGAGCAGAGGGTGTTGAGGTGGCAGCAGAGCCGCACCAACCTCTGAGACCTCCGTGAGTCCCACTGCGATTTCAGGTGCCACCGCTTGACGTTAAAACATCCCATCCCGACCATTTTGCCGTGAGAAGCAGAGATGTCGCCCAGGGGACCGAGTCTAAATCCTTGCTCCTGACTCTTCTCCATCCCTGGGCATCTTATGTTTGCATCTTCCCCCTTCTCCAGCTGTGCTATACGGGATGAGCTCAGCAAAAGATCGCTGCGAGACTAATTGCAGTCGCAGGGACCGTACGAGCACTTAGGAGAGATGGACTCTCGAAACACTTAATGAGGTTTCACTGAAATGGCAGCTAAATTATCTCCTCTCCCCAGTATTTAGGAAGCGATTGATAGAGGCTCCCCATGGGAAGATAAATCTCTCCACAACTTTATCGGATGGTGTCAAAAAGCGAAAGGATTGTTTTCGAGTCGGTGTCCGTAAGTGTCTGGAGTCACTGGGGTGTTTTGGAGCATCAGGGCTTGACGTCCATACAAAGAAAATTGCAATCAGGAAAAAAAAAAAAACCACCCCAAACCCCCTAAACAACCATCCTCCCTCGCTGCAGATTTTCCCACCAGATGAAAACTTGGATGTTTTATAGAAATGTTAAAAATGTGATGACAATCCCAGCCCCTGCTGCAGCCTCGTGCTGATCCCTGGGGGGATGCTGAACTCCAAACATCTTGAACTGGCCCCCAGTCCCCCATCTCGTACGAGTTACCCCTCTAGCAGAGGTTTTGATGCGTAGCGGGACTGGTTTCTCTTTCTCTTTAAATTCCTGCTGGTTTGATGCTGGTCCGATGAAGGGAACATCGTGCCTTGGGATGGCATGTGGAAAAGTTATTTTAAATATTGGGGTTTTTTTTGGCAAAGCTGACCTAGGCATGAAGTTTTAGCATGTCCTTAAGATAAAGAGGGAAACTGAGGCACGCACTCAGGCGCAGGAGTTGGCAGCGAGTACCTGTATCCCCCAGTGATGCTCCTGGGGGGAAAAGGAAAGCTGAGATTGCTCCCTCATTTTTACCTTCAGCATTTTCCCCCATTTCCCAAAAATATGAAGAAAAGAGGATGAAAAATAGCTATTTTATAAAAACTTCTTTCTTAAAGTCTCCTTTGAAAGCACCATAAGAATAATATCATGTATTTGCATTATCGTAGCATCTAAGAGCCTCTCCGAGGGAAGAGGTCATGTTTATCTGTGATCTGTGAGAAAAAATGGGGCAAAAACCGATGGTTCCTGCCCACGCACTGCAGCGCTGAAAGAGATACTCTGTCCCAGATGGATGCAATTAGGGGGAAGGCAGCAAGAAAAAATATTACGCAGGTGCTGTGGGACGTTTCTGGAAACTTCAGACGCTGCTTTTCCCAATGCTTGAAATCCCACTCCTATTTACTGAATTATTGCTGTTTTCCTGCGCGCGCAGCCCGGTCCGGGAGGCTTAGGAAACACTTGGATGGTGCTGGAGCTTTTACCTTTTTGCCTTTTTCCTTTTGCTGCTTTCCCCAGTTTTATGCCCAGCTACATGCCGAAAACATGGTTCTCGCAGGCTTGCTGCTGTCTGCAACCACATTGGAAGGGCTGGCTCTTGGCACAGGTTATTCACCATGGGACTTGTGGCTTTGAAATAAGCCCTTTTCTTTGCTCCAATTATCCTACCCGGATAAAAAACCCCAAGTTTTCCAAGGAAAGCACCACGGGGAGGCTCCTCGCTGCCGGCCGGTCACTGCTGGCCGTGAGAACTTGGGCTTTTAGGAGGGATTTTGGTGACTGGGTTTATTTGATTTATTTATTTTCCCTCCGGCAGAGAGAAAGGGGAATCAAAAGGATTTGGGCAGCACAGAGGAGGGTGGCATTGCTCCGGGTGGAGGGCATTGCACGTGTCCGCAGGGAGCCGGGCAGCAGCTCGGCTTTTGGCCAGAATTGCATGAAAGCTTGCATGAAATGACCCCATCTAATCCCCAGGATATAAAGGGGAGGGCAAACCCTGTCCCTGTTCCGTGCCTCAGTTTCCTCATCTTAAAAATTATATTGAAAAGCGGTTCTCTGCGGGTTTTTTTTGGGGGGGAGAAGGGATCCCCAGGCTCTGCATTTTAGGTCCAGGACACAGAGCTGAACAGCACCAGTGGAAAAGTCGGAGGGATGGGAAAAGAAACCCCAAAACTGGGGGAAAGTCCTGTTTCCGTTGCCATGCAAACAGCACAGCGAATTCCTGATGGCACCGTTTTCTGCAGGGACAGGAGGAGCCAGTTTTTCTGCCTCCTGGTATTTTTAGCAGCTGCTGCCCCTGGGCAGCAAGTCCTAATCAGTTAGCTGCCATCTCATGTTAAGAAATTTCGGTGACAATGCATCTTACGCGGGGTCATTTCCTCCGGGGCAGGCTCCTGCTGGCCACAGCAACACTGCCAGCTTCTGTTTAACATCTGGTCCTACTTCTCCCGTGGCCTTTTGGGTCACTGGCTCTGCCCAGCACATCTCCCCTTTCACCCTGGCTTGCTCGGTGGGGACAGAGAGAGGGAGCATCGTTCCCTCCCCATCTCCCGCTGTCGCTGCCTCCGACGCCCCCGCCATGAGTTTTGGCGTCTGGATGTGTTCCTCGCCCCCGTGCGAGGTCATCCGTGAGGGTCACATTTGGTGACACGGGCCTTTGACCTGTTGCTCCCAAAGAAAGCAGCTTTCCCCATCAGATAACTCTGTCTCTGTTAGTGGGGCATCACCACTCCCGCACGGTGCAGTGCATCGCTGAGCCTGATGTTGTATGAGCATGCTATCTGCCTGGTATCTGCCTTTCCACCCAGAATTCTGAGGTCCAGCAACTAAATTTATCGTGAGCATAGAGGTGCTGGGCTGCAGCACAAGCTCAACCCCTTATTAGACATCAGAGAATCCCCACTGCAGCTTTCATGAGCCTGTCAGAAACCCTGTGGTTCCTGCCTGGTAAAATTAAGGGTTTGGGTCCTTACCAAAAGTGATCAGCTTTCTGCTTTCCAATAAAATGGCTTTGGTCATGAGGAATACGGTCCTCAGAGGAGCTGCGGAGATGGAGCAGCAGCAAAGTTTATGGTCCTGGAGCCTTGTTTTTTCACATGAAACCCCACCAAAACATCAGTAAAATTTCTTCCCTGCTAGTTTTATATGGCAGTGTCTCACCTGGGCGAAACATCACCCTTGCCCATGTGTGGATTTTGCCTCCTGACTTATCAGGGTATCACCAGGTCGGGACAAGAAGGTCCCCACGGCCGCCTCCGTGCTTGGGCAGGAGGATGGGGTGTCCCTGTGAAATCAAGCGTGTGGTTTTAATTTTCCTCTTGATCCGTAGAGAAAAGGAAAGCAAGAAGATTTATGGCCTCCCTTATCCTCCTCCAGGTTTATAAATAGCGTTTATCAGGTGCTGGGCACATGGTGGCTTTTGGGGGAAAGGCGGAGAGGGATCAAAAGCAACGTTGGGTTCCTCCTCCTCTCCCCTTTCAACATGTTTAATCTCTGTTCCCATCTATAAATGGCCACATTAACCTCTCCGGTTCAAACTGGAGATTCGCTGGTGGGATTTTGCAGCCTTAAAACCCTTGAAACCAGCCCCTGGCTTCTGTGCACCAGCCCCGACTCCCCACAGCTTTGATGTTTGCCCTGGGAAGTTCAGGTTATCGCCTTGATGCAGGGGAGAGGGACGAGCTCCGGGGGTCCACGCGAGGGCACCCCACTTCCATGGGCACTTCGTGGTGCTCACACCATCAAAAGGGTCCTTGGAGCAAAGGAAGGCAGCTTGGGGAAGAAAAAAACCAACCCCAAAAAAGAAAACCAAAGCGGATGGTTGCGTATTGTCATTACACAGAAGTGGGTCAATAAGCGGGTTGTCCGTAACTGATTCTTACTGTTATTCTCACTTAAGACAGTGATTTATATTTTTTATGGTGCCATTGTCCTGAAAATGTTTCTTTTTTAAGACTGACAATTTTTACTTCGAAAAAGAAAAGTTCCATTTGCAAATGAAAAAGTGAACCGCGCTCACAGCCAACCGCTCCACGAGAGGAGAAGAAGCAGATGAAAGAGGCTGAGGTGGCAGAGAGGTGAAAGGGGTTTTAAAAAAGAAAGGAAAATAATTACATTTTTTCCTCTTTTTGCCTGAATTTCTGCGAGCGTGTCCTTAATGACGGCAGCCAGCCTCCTTAGGATGCTGGAAGGGTAACATTTGACTTTACCAAAGAACTATTCATCTGAATTACCAGGAAGGGGAAAGATTTTTGATACCAAGAAGCCTCTAAGGGCACTTTATAGAAAGAAAAAAGCACCTTTAAAGCCTGCAGAGCTCAGTTTCCGAATCACCCTTCTAGCTAGAGCTCCGGCTTTAAAACAACACCACATTTCATCGGAAACACTCAGGGTCTCCGGGCCGAAACCAGCCGAGATGCCACCACTTGCTGAAGCCATCGCTGCACGCCCCGGATCTCAGCACACCTGGCTAAAGCTGCTACCCCCATGACGAGAAAAAAAGTACCCAAAAATCCTCACCAAGAGGAGGAGTACCCAAAAAGTACCCAAAAATCCTCACCAGGAGAAGTCATGGGCTGCCACTGGAAGGTGTCATGCAAGAAAAAACGCCCAGCGATGGTTTTCCATCAACTTTTTAAATGCTTTTTAGGGAAGAGGCAGTTTTTCCCCAAGCGGCATCAGCACAAGGGTAGAGCTGTACGAGTGATGGCGCAGAAACCATGAGCATTTATCTTTCCCTGCTCCAAGGCAATTATCACACGATGGTTATCTCCCACCGTTAAAAGGAGTTACGGCGCAAACAGAGCGCAGGGGCTAATCCCCTTCCCTCCCCGGGGGCTAATCCTCAGCCCTCCCCGTAGCAGAGCACCCAGGGGCACCCCAACCCAACCGAAGATAATGTTTTCCGATAGGGATACGGATACGGCTTCCAGAAGGGCTAATGGTAAAGTTGTGCAGGGATTAACCTTTTCCGATCCCTCTCTGAATGTGGAAAGTGGTTGGGGTTTTGGCTTTTTTTTTTCTTTTTGAGATGTCAGGCCTAGGAACAAATAGATGAGAGAAGTTTTCCAGCACTCGATGATTCAAATCTCCTTCCACTTACAAAGGGTGTTTTTTTTTTGCAGATGCCTTTACTGATTTCAGCATAGCTTTGCATCAGAGGAGCTGTAAATGGAGGATTAAAAATCTTCAGTAAACAATGCTGCTCGACGCACATTTGGAGCAGATTTCCAGGTGATATAACTCCACGAACGTCAGCAAGAATGGACATGAGGTTGGAAAATCATTGTCAACAGAATTGCAAAACAACCAGCTGCCGGCTTAAAGTTGCTCTCTTAAAGCAAAATGATGAAACAATGGCTTTTTAACTGATTACTGTGCTTTAAATATGTTTTTTAAATGCTTTTTTTTGCCCAAGTGCTGGATTCCTGTGTCTGACCCGTCTTGGCAGCCCTCCCTTGCGTGCCCCATGCTCTTGGCTGACACATAGTGTTGATTTGGATGGCCATGGGGCAACTTTTGGGCTCGCAAATAAATGAATCACAGACTTTCCGCTGCTGCGGTGTGCCCAGGGAAAACAGGCTTCGTACACCCACCGAGGAGCGGGGCTTTCCAGCCCCTCTCAGAAGTGACCTTCTGGCCAGCTGGATTTAAGGGATTGGAGCCCACTTGCATGACTCTCCCCAAGTCCCATGGACTTTGCATCTGCTGTTTTGGACAGTGTCTTCTATATTTAGTTTAGACATTTTCCAGACTGACATTATCTCCTGGGGCTGGCCGTTCCCACCATTACGGATGCCCCCGTCCAACCAGGGCAGCAAAGCGTTCCTGCGGTGAAAGCAGTAGCTGAACCCTGCTACCAAACCCATCCATCCCGAGCACAGGGGAAGAGCTCGGCCATGTGTTTGACCTCAGTGGTCAACACGAGCCAGCAGATGCCAAATAAAAATTCCAGTGAGCAGTTTCAGTCCTGTCCGTCCGTCCGTCCAAGAGGTCCAAGGCATCGTCGCCAACAGCTTTGGGCTGTGCAATCTCAGGCCATCGCCCCCAACAAGCTCCTTTGAACTCCAACCCTCTGGACCACGGCAGCCACGAGCGAGAGTTGTTTGAACATGGTTTTAATCTGGTTAGATATATTTAATACACCAACATGTCTTAAACTGGAGGAGATCTAAGCCCTGCCTGGCAGGTGTGACAGAAAACAGATGCCGTCTTCGTTGGCTCTCTGGCTTTGGAGGTCCTGGTGGGAAAAGCATGATCAGAAGCGCTCGCCTGGACGTTTCGTGGTGTGCGAGCATCCACCAAAGCCGGGCGAGGAGAGGGGGGGAAGGCTAAAAACCACAGAAAGTGGAAAGAAAACAAAGGGAGGTAAACAGAAAAGGGCACAGAAAGACGAGGTGCTGGGGATGAGGCACCAGGAGAAGGCACCTCAACAAGAGATGAGGGCGGTGGAGCCGGCACTTTCCTGCTGACTTCTTGTTGAGAGCAAACATTTGCAAAAAAAAAAAAAGAAAAAAATCGGTATTTTCTTGCTCTTCCCTGTTTCTCTTCAAAAAATGACTCCTTTCCAGCAAAACCCAAAGCCAAACTCCTTTCCCGTGGAGCGTGTATCATAAAGAGTGCAATTTTTAGGATGATTTTTATTTAACCTGAGCATCCTCAGTTTTTTAAGCCAAAAAGTAATCTTAGAAAAACATTGTTTAGGTAAATGGAAAACACCGCGGAAAGGCTTGTATTTTCTGCATAATTTGCTGCGTGGCCAGTTTTTGCTGCCTTCCAGGATAGCCTACTGCCTGTTTCTACCCCCTGGCTCTCTCCAGCCCCGGTGAATTAATGCTGATTTATCCCGGCAGGAGACCCGGATGGTGGCTTGGAAATGGGGGAAGGCGCAGGTCTGGCCCCTGCAAAGGTGAGCAAGGAAAATCTCAGCTCTTTTTTCTGGCACTCCTACAGCTGCCGTTGTCTCTGCATAAGGTCTGTGTGATCTATTAAACATCTCAAATAAGGATTTAATTTAGTTTTAATAAGACAGTTTGGGAGATGTTAATTAAATTGAGTTATTAAAAACACATGGGCTGGACTTGGGTAATACATTTCATTTTTTTATTAAGTACATTAAAAAATAAGGGAAGATAGAAGGGGAGGGGGAAAAAAAGCTGTCTTTAGATGCAGAAACTCATTCAAAAGGCTTTTGTTTTTTCCTTTGCTGAATTAAGCATGTCTTAAGCGAACCAGGAGATAAAAAAACATCAAAAAAAGAGCCATCTGAACTTGAATCCTCCCAGGCTCAGCAAGACTTGGCTTAAGGATGGAGCCAAAATCATGAATCCCCTTGAACCTGAGTGTCCAACGAACCTCTGCAGGCTCAAACCCAGAATTTCCTCGCACCTCCATACCCACTGCTGCAAGCCGCTGGATTATTGACGGGAGCAACGCTGGAGCGATGCAGCCACGCGTCATTTCCATCCACCACGACATGCCCCAGCCGGGAAAACTGCAGGAACGCACCTTTTTATCATCTCACATAATGAGATTTTTCCTACCTCTGTCAAAAATGCTGCTGGGAATCTCTTTAGTTGAAGGGATTGTCAGGGTGATTTGGTTAAGCTGAAGAAAAACTCCCGCGTGCTTTAAAAATGACAAATATTTTATTAGCTGGAAGTGTAACCAGCCGTAATTAGCTTAGCAGTCCTGAGTTAATAGATTTATAAGCTTCAGAGGATACAATGCTCTGGTGAGACAATCTGAACTGACCTGTGTAGGAAATTCATCCTCTAGTTCCCAAATTAACTTATTCTTTATGTCGGAGCTATGTAGATACAACTCCTGGAGAGGCACGTGGTCCTGCCCCGAGGGCTGCAGAGGACGGGGAACCCACCGAGGCTTTATCCCAGCTCTCTCCAACCTGTGGGGCAATTCAAGGCACTGCATTATCCTACTTTACTCCTTAATTTCTCTGGAATTTCTTCTTCTTCCAAAGCACCTTTTGCTGTTATTAATGATGTGTCAATATTGGCAGGTCACGTCTCCCAGCTGCAGATGAGGCTTGGCAGATACACGGCCCTTCAACACCCTTTTCTGCTCAGTATGCGGCTGAAGAGGGATTAACACCACCGGGCAAAAATCTTAGGGACCTGATTACATTCACCAAAGCTTTGAACTGCACTGGAAAACAAAAGAAAACACTGGAAAACAAAACAAGACAACCTCTCCATGCCCGTCCTCTTCGCAATGATTTCTAATGGCTTGTGGTGCAGAGGCGCCCATCTGCTGGCTCCGTCGTTATGAAGATTAAGGTGTTAAATGCCAGAATGGCATTAAAAAAAGCATGTTTATTATATGCACCCCTTGTGCCACACAGGCATTCACCGAGCCGGGGTGGAAAAGATCGTTAATCCTGACCAAATCGCTGGGGAAACTGAGGCAGGAGCGGGGGCAAGCTCTCTGCGGGGTGCTTCTCCATGCCTGGTGGCATTGCGGTGACGCTGGCGTGAAGACGCTGATGAGTATTTTTGGATGTGTCCCCAAGTAAGCTGGATCTAAGCTAAACCTGTCCAGAGCCAGGTTTCGGAAGGGCTATTGGATTTCCATGGCCTTAAGCTGGGCTTTTGCTGACGTGCCCAGAGCCACCCATCAAAGGTCCCATGCCGACATCCCTACGCCCCATGGGTGCACACAGCGGGGAGACATCACTGTAGCACGCATGTCTCCTCCTCACAGCGGTGTTTATCCTCCTGTCTAGACAATCTTCTGTTTCTCCTGGTTCCTCACGGTCTGGATGATCCCGGAGGAAATAAAGGAGGAAGGGATCAGAGCTTGGGAAGGTTTCTGGAAGGGCTGGGGGGGAAGTGACTTCTTTTCCTGGTGTGGGGAGAGGGATGTTGCGACACAAATGGATGCAAGAGGCTTTGGTGAATCCAAGAAGGGGCAGGGATCTGGTTTTCATTGAAATCTCATAAATTTTCAGGGGATTTGATCCTTCCCCACGTGAAGTAATGGTTAATTAGGAAGAAAAAAAAAAAGACATTTTCAGCTTTTTGGCCAAAAAAATTTGTGAATTTCTTCCCAAAATTCCCCCTCTGCAGGGCCGAAAGGCTCTGCAAAGCCTCCCCATCTCATGCCAGCCAGCATCAAAGACCATTTTCCCCACTCCAACCCTCCTTGCTCTTCCTTCTCCCACCCTGGGCACAGGGAGCTGCAGCCACCTCCGCTTTGGAGTGGGGAAAAAAAAAAAGGGTGGGGGTTTGGTTTGGCATATCCACTGATTTTCCAGCTTCTAAACATCCACAAGTGTTCCCACAAAGCCCTGTCGCTGGCTTCTTCCCATCTTTGCTACTAAGATCTCCTGTTTGTCCTCACCCCATGTGCCCAGAGCTCTCCTGCTCCTCTAAACCCCTTTTCCCATTGAATCCCTGCAATGTCCGTGTTTACCCAGGAGCTTCATCCTGGGTTTGAAGGACAGCAGAGCTGCGCTCAGGCTCTCTTTATGAGAAGGAAAACCTCTCCTATAAATGATACCGCTTACCCTAGCATGGGTAACATAAATCACCCCCCAGACAACTTCGGATTGCCTTGGGGAGCTGATCCTGGGAATGCTCTGTGGAGCCATCCCAAAGCATCTGCCACGGGTTCCCCAGGTCTGGGATTTCCTCCGATGCTTCTGGCCATACCCATGCTGAAGCCATCTGCAGAAGGAAAGCCACCTTTGCGACTGCCGCAGCACTATCCTAAACATCTATAATGTTCTATTAAAAAATAAATATACGATCTTACGTAGCAGAAATGTCAGGGCCAAGACCGGGGGAGGATGGGGATGGGTAGACATGCCTTGCAGAGCCTTTGCCCTCTGCTACGCTGTGGTGAAGACCACAGAGCCAGCAGCATCTCAGCAGCATGAATGAGAGCACAGTGTGGTTAGGCATGAGCCAAGTTGCTTTGAAAGCCTACCTATATTCAGAAAAAGAACCCCAACCAGCCTGTCTCTGGTGAGAGCCGCCAGCCTGGACCAGATACACAGGATTAAGGTGGCTTTCTAAAATAAATTTGGAAGATTAGGCAGTTTTTTCAGGCCACGGAGTCTCACTATTTCCCTTGGAGCACCTTGCCTCAGTTTCCCCAACTGTAAAATGGGTGGGTTTACGTGGACAGTGTCACATCATGTGGACTCCGTGAATCCAGCTGTGGCTTGGGGACATTTTTTAGGTCTCATGCCATCTCCTTCCTTCCAGCCTGCCTGCACAACAAAGCAGCCTGTGTCCTCTCCCCGCCACCCCGTGCTGGGGCCTGGGCTCTGATAAAAGCTGCTGAGTTTACAAACAGGGAGGCTCTGGTTTCCTGAGTCACAGCAGCAAGGCGAGGGGAGCGCGTGGGAGGCTGCGACGTGGCTTTGTGCAGGCGCCGGCTTGGGATGTGCAGCGAGATGGACCTGGGAGACGCGGTGGCTCCAAGGGCTTTGGGTGATCCGAGAGGAATTGAACGCCATGGGTCGTAGAGCTGAGATTTATTTCTTCTTCCTCTCAGGAAAGGCTGGGGGAAAATGGAACCTTGCGTGCCCCAGCAGTTTTCTCCCCAGGTAGCCCAAGCCCTGCTTGCTCAGTGTGGTGAGGATGTGGCGTGTGGGATCACCTCCACCCAACAGCCTCTGTGGTTGCAAAGCACTTTGAAACTACTCCAGTAATTTCAGGGCACTGATTTTGGAGCCAGGTACCCATGTCCCGGCGGGATCCAGGGCATTAGCCCCGCAGAGACGTCTCAACGCAAGGTGACCTGCACCAAGCCAGATGGATCCCACCCTTAGCAAACAAGCACAAGAGCTCACCTCACCCAGCGCTTGTCCACCCTTTCACCTAGATGACCAGGAGATAAAGAAACCCACAACTCTGTGTGTTTCTTTCTAATGACCTGAATATAAATAAAGGGAAATTCCATTTCCAGTCAGTAAAAGAAAGAGCTTTTCCTCTCCAATCACTTTATTTCAGATCTTTTTAGATGTTCAGTATGAACCCAGCTGGGCTTGATGTCCCGTGGTGCACGAAGGCTTTGGGAAGCCTCCTCTGGACATGGAGGAACCGTGGGTTTTTTCAATTACACCATCAATGTGTGACCCTGTCCTCTCTCTCTCCGCTTCTCCTTATTAATTAGAAATGGAGTTTATCTCCCCTGACTGTAGGCTTTAGATCTAGTAGGAACTATATTTTTCCTCCAAATGATGGAAAAAGCGACGGGGACATCTCCAGAGACCTCATCAATAGCACCAGGAGCACCGGTGCAGCTGGGGACTTGTGCAGGGACTCAACCAGGAAAATCCAAAGGGAGAATTAACGCAGGGAGAAAACACTTGGCCTAAACCCACGGCAGGATCTCGCAGCTCTTTCAGAAGCATCCTGGCTACCATCTGGAAGGAAGGTGGATCTCCAATCTCAACTACAACAGCTGTAATCTCCCTGCTCATTTGAGGTGGGTCACCGGCACCATCCTTTCTTTTTGTCCTGAAAAAATACACATCTCCCTGCTGCAAATTCCCATATCACACAGCCCCCACGTTCCTTGACGCACAATTTCTTTCAGCGAAAAGTACCACCTTGCTTGCAAGAAATCGCTTTCCTTCCCCGGCTGCTGCTTCTTTGCAGGAGGAGTTGCAGGGGCATGAAGGTGATGCAGGATGGGATTTACGCTGGCAAGCGGATGCACGGTGCTCAGGCAAAGCTCATTTTGCACTGACTGAAGCAGGTCTAGCAGATAAGTAAATAGTCACAAAGCCGAGAAACCTCAGCCTACGCTGGCAGAAGGACCTTCCTCCTGCCAGGATGTGGGTGGGATGCCTTGGATCTGGTTTGCCGGCTCCACCTCAGAGACGGTGACATCCAGACGCGGGCTTTCCATGGAAAACGCATACGCTGTTTTGCTTTAGAATGAAAATAAAATTCAAAATGAAAACTAAAGTCTATTTTTTCTATTTTTCTCACGAGATCTAGTTTTGCCAAAACCAACACATTCAAAATCACGCTGGGAGCTGCTTCGGTCCCTTCCTTCCCTACCAGCGATTGGTGAAACCTATGGCGTGCATGTGTAAGCCTTCAGCTGGGTTTCCATCGTGTTACCGTCCTCTGCAAAGGAAATTCGGTTTCCTTGCAAAGGCCAGCTCTGATGAATGCTGTTGTGATATGGTGACATTTCTGCTGGCTCCCTTACAGGGGATTATTGCTGTTACCCATCCCTCTCCCCTGCCCAAACCCCACAAATAGTGATATCAATGACCTAACAAATAAGAAAGCACATGAGATATTATTTTGATATTAAATATTGATTAATGGGAGACCTATGGAAATTTTTTGGGGGATTTTTTTTCTATTTTTTTTGTGAAAAAAATCATTGTTTGCAGGTGGCTGCTCCCTCCCACACATGAGCCCACCGCCAGCCTGGCCGAGCGGGCAGCTCAGCACTGAAAACCCCCAAAACCTTGGGCTGGGCTCCAGGGTAGGAAACATCTGGAAATATATTTGCCTCGCCTGTCATAGCCAGATAAAGAATAAGTGTTAAGTGACAGCCGTGGGCTCTGCACATCTGACAGCCCAGCCGGGGCTCCAGGTGGGATTTCAGGGGGTAATTCTCTATTGGTGGGTCAGGACTGGGAAAAAAAACACAAATATTGGAGCTTCATGAGCCACGGCAGTGGGACTGGGGGGCTGACGTAAGGCTATTGTTCACAGGCCACTGTTTGCACGTCGGAGGGGGAAAAAACGACTCGTGTTCCTCCAGCGATGAGTAGGCGCGGGGCTTGACGTCCCCACCTGGACCCAGAGGTTGAGGACTGGGGAACAGCAGCAAAGATAATTATTTATACAGCGTTTGACTAATGAATGGCTTTGAATGGGGGTTTCCTGGAGCGCTCGCTCCACCCAGCTTTTGCAAGGGTTAGATTAACGTTGGGAGGGTTCTTGTTTGGCTTTGTTTAATTCCCGCAGCTGGGACTGCACCGAAGGGTTTCGGGCAGCGGGAGGGGACTGTGCTGGCGGGGATGTTGGATGGGGGATGGAGTTTGGCCCTGTGGGTAAATTTTGTGAACTATGGGGTTAGCAACATCTCCGTTTAGGGAAAAATAAAGTGAAAAAAATGGGGATAAATCATCCCCCTGCACAGTGTAGAGAGGACGACGGTGGGAATGGGCCACCCTTCTGCCCAACTTGCCGATCGCAACCTAGTCAGAGCAAACCCAAGGGTTGGTTTTCCTCCTTTTTGCAATTTTACCCTCTTTCTGGCATGAGCAAAATGCCTTTTCCCTACGCCTCGGCTCTCTGCCGGGACAGCATCATGGTGATGGCCGGGGAACCCTCACGTTCATCCGCCCACCCAAGCAAAAGCAACTGAAATTGGGGTCGAGCGCTCGCATTTTCTTGACGCACCTTTCTCATTAAACACTGAGTTATTTTTTTCAGCCTGAAATGTATCCCTTCAGCAGAGAGAAGCCCAAACCCCATCCTGTTTAGGCCCAGATCTGTCGCAGAGGTCACTGGCCAGGGGGGAAATGCCTGTGAGCTCTTGGGAACACCCGCGCCCCAGCAAAGGTCCTTTGCCAGCACTGTTAATTTACCTCCCCAAACAATAAAAGGTATTTGGGCAAAAGGTCTCTTTTGCTGTAATGAACTGTTTCGCACATGATAGCAAGGCAGAGTGTAGATTTTTTTTTCCCTTTTCCTAATCCAGCACACATACAAGACTTGCCTGCATCAAGGCACGGCTGTGGCCATGGACCACTGGGCTACAACGTTCTACCTGCTCTAGGAGAGAAGAAAACGCTCATGTTGGGCCCAAACCTGAGCCTGGATGTTGTTTTGGGGACACACGGCATTTCAGGACTTCAGGTAGTCCAAATCTTATTGCTTGGTGTAAAACCCACCTGTCCTGGAGGAAGCGATGAACGCAGGGGGGTTTGATCTGACAGACGGACAAACAAACGGGAACTACCGTCCCACTGACAGCACCCGTTTTTCCTCTGCGATGGGTGAACAGTCTTAGGACAAACCCATCAGGGTTTGCAAGGTGGTGATGCGCGTGGCACGTTTGCAATAGCCATAGGATGTCTTACAGTGCATCCTGGCTCAACCCATCTTTTCCCAAATTTCAGGGGCCTTACGGATTCGCCAGACCCATCCTGAGCCGCTGTCCCTCTCTCTGCTGGAAGGATAAATAGGATTTTACGGAGGCCTCCGAGGAGTGGCCGGGACCGGCTCCTCCCAAGCCCCGTAAACAGGAAAGCGAGGAAACGAGGAGTCGAGTCCTGGCTCATCCAGGACGCGGGGTGCGCGCTGGGGCTGCCGGCACACAATGCCGCGCCGGAAAGGGGGGTTATAAATACCCGGGGTCAGGGCCGGGCGCCGGTGAACAATAGGGAGAGGGAGGATGGAAAAGGCTGGCGAGGACGAGCCGTGCGCGCCACGGGGCCAAGGCCACCGTGCCAGGTGGTAACACAGCGATGCAGCCTGGCTCCCAGGGGCTTGTGGGGTGCAGGGTGGTGGGTGTTGTGGGGCGGTGGGTGTTCCCCGAGCTGCACGGTGACCCCCCCCCCCATCAGCAGACCTGTGTTGGTTTTGTTGCAGGGTTGGATAGTTTGGTGTGGGCTGGGTTTTGGTTTGGCAACTGGAGATCCCTGTTGCCGGCTCTGGGGGTTCCACTCCCCAAGAAGGGGTGCAGGTACCTCCGTGGGTGCCGGTTTGCCGTGGCAGGGGACGCAGCACCCGGTTGATGTTGGACGAGGTGATCTAAGATATAAGGTACCACTATGGTTTCACGCCGAGCATCCCAACAGCCGGGAGAGGAGAGGTCACGCCTCCTGCTTCACACCGAGGCTTGCAGGACTTTGCAAGGACACCCTAAATCTAAGCAGGACCTTACACCATGCAATTTTAAACAGAGGTGTTTGGTAGCGAGGGAGCTGCTCATGAATGATGTGGGCATCTTAGGTTGCTGTTCCAGAGCTGGCTGGAGGCAGGCTTTCCCACCCTGCTCCAGCATCTCATGGGGTTATCTGTGCACGTTGCCACAGTTCCTGAGGACACAGGAGGCTGCGACGCTCCCCAGCTGAATTATCCACCCCAGAAGGCCACCTCCACTCCATGCTAATCTAAAGACGTCAAAGGAAGTGAGGGCCATGGACAGATAAACTGGGATAAGGGGGGATGCGGCAGCCCGGCTCAGCTTCAGCAGGGAAGGTCTGCTGTGGGTGCCGAGCATCGGGACCTCGGTCGATAACGAAAGCCAGGTCAGGGCCGGCAAGAATTGCAGGAAACATCTTGGCCGCTCATGACCGCTGGCGAGAGCATCGTGACGGCGCTGGAGGGGAGCCCAGCCCCTTCCTGCGCCCCAGACGTGGCGTGGTCCCCCAGCGCGGGGATGCTCAGGAAGCTGCTCCGCTGGGAGCTGCCTCCGGGACAGCAGCCTGTGGTTCAAATACCTTTGTATACATTGATTTTCCATTCTGGTCCTTCAGAGAGGCATGCTGGGCATCAGAATCTCCCCTGGGACTTGTAGCCCTGCCTGAGAGGGCTTTTTAACCCTGTGTGTGAAAGTGTTTGAGCATCGCTGCTAGCAGCACGGAGAGCTCAGTGAATTTGGCCCTGGAAATCCCTTAATTTAGGTCAGAAGCTGGACTGGGGTGATTGCTTTCATCTCTGGACTTTGCACCTTGGCGTCTTGGCTCCGAGCTTGCCTGCAAGAGCAATCGCATGTTGAGAGCTGGCAGGTTTCTGCGAGCCAAAAGCCATTTCTAGTGGCCTCCTGCATGAGGGCAGCACCTTACTGGAGGCTCTGCTTCACCCCCAGACTCCAGACTTGCACTTTTCCATGGTCCAAAACGATTAGGGAGCAGGGTTGGACCTTGTAACCCACACCTGCATCTCTATGGGGCTGAGCTCGGAGCAGCGCGGCCAGATCGCCTTCTCCAGGACAGAGAAATCCCTCCTCGCTCCCCCTCTCCGCCAGCTCTCCCCTCATCACTGCCCCTATTAAAGATTGCATTTCCCGTTTCTCTTCCTTAATGGTGTCCCTGAGGAGACGCCGCTTGCTCTTAATGCCTCTGCCCCCCTGGGAATGAGCTAAAACGACAGGGTTAATTCGGGAGGCGGCAGAAGATGCTGGAAGTGCAGATATCAATTAGCAATGACAGCTTGGAAATGGCTAGGGATAACGCCTCCCAACATCTCCACCTCAGAAGCATCCCTTCAGGTCCTTATTGCCGGAGCCAAAATAGCCCCGAGTCCGCTCCTGTAGGGTCTTTACCTCTGTATTTGGTAAGTTGAAAACCAAATATCGCAACGGAAGACTGCCAGGAAAAGCTGTTCCCTCTTTCACTTCATAGAGGAATGTGGAAAAGCAGTTTAAAACCCCCAGGAGAAATAATTATCAATTTTCAGTCGCAGTTGCCTGGAGCCGATGAGGTCCTGGGCATTAGCCATGGCAGGAGGGTCAGCGTGGGGCTCTTGCAGCCCAGGGGCTGAACTCCACCCCCGAGAAGGAGAATTGCATCCATGCAAGTTGTATTGATACGAAACAACTTTATACAAACATATATACCGAAAATACAGATCATAAATACAGATAAATGTACTGGCAATTGCAAATAGGGTCTTAAATGTATGAGATATGCTGTTGCAGGAGACTTGGAGGAGTCTCTATAGCCAAATCCTTCCAAATAACTGCTGGTACCTTTTTAATTTCAACTCTTTTTTAAAAAAAACTGTGATTTTTTTTCTGGAAGGGTTGAGGGATGCACAAGCAGCCCTGCCATTTTTAGGGCAGTGAATAAGGAAAGCACATATAGGAAGGCACCAGCATCACTCGAAACACTTTTTGGGCCCTCTAGTGGTGTTGGCTGTGCTGAGGGTCAGCTCTGCTTCCAAAAATACCACCAAAAAAAAAAGCTATTTTCATATTTTCCCTATTAGTTTTCCTTAAATGAGGAGAAAAAGCCCCAGTCCTTGGGGTTTTCTTCAGTCCTTAAAGCTCACCTATGAAAAGAGCTGCGCATCCGACCGGTTGAGACCTTTCCCTCTGCACCTTTTGAACCAACGAACAACGAGCAAAACACTCATTTCAAAACTGAAAAAAAAACTTTCGAAAAGCTAAAGGAGGAGTGATGCAGCGGGAGGAGAAACAGGGCTATGTGGGGACCGGGCCCTTTTTCTAACCTTTATTTTTCTCCCTTTCTATTTCAAAAGAAAAATGGTGTTACAGGGGTCTTTGGGAGGTTACAGAGGTGGTGGATTGATGAAGAGCTTACGTGTTTCTTTCCAAGCCGTGTTTCTAAAATAAATAGATGTTTATTTTGGTTGCAAAGGGAAAAAATATTTGAATTTTATTTCCTGGCTGGAAGCTGCAACCATTTTAACAAAGGGGAGAATGGAAAAAGGCGACTCGAAAAGCATCCTCCTTGTATATTTGGGGCTTGTTTACTACATAAATCATAGATAATAAAATAATCCCCAAAGCCACCCTGCCCGTCATATCCCACCCCAGTTTTTCATAGGAAACATGCAGCTTTATGTTCTGCCTATACATCAGGTACCCCACACCGATATTTATGCGGCTCTAGCTTTGTCAGCGAGGGGTGCGATTTTTTTCCTGTTTCTAGGGATTGCAGCCGGCAGAGGCAGAGGCAGCGTTTCTGTTGTGGGCTGTGAAAGGTTTCGGGGTGGATTTCTGCTGTCTGCTACCCAGACATCCACCCTTCTGGCATCTCCACGGGCAGACACGCTTGGTCAGGAGGTAAAAAAATGGATGCAGGAGACATTTTGATGGATATCGAGGGGGAATAACTCTCATGGAGACCCATAGTCCATGCTCACAGTGGCTTTTGGAAAAACCTCCCATGCCATATTGAGTTATGAACCTAAAAAATGACTCTTCCATCCCTTTCCCATCCCCTCTGATAGGCAGGGGCTGGGGATGGGCAGTGCATGACACGAGATGGGTCAGTCCTCAGCCACCTGGCAACTTCTGTGGGTGTCTTCTCAATGCCAAGAGCCACCGTTTCCCCGTGTACCGGTTGCAAAGGGCTCGAGGTGTCACCTATCGCCTGTTCAGGCTGGGGCACAGGTAAGATCAAGACACGGGGAGGGTGGGAACAGCGGTGCAGGGGACGGGGATAGCGCTGGGGGGGACGGTACCCCCAGGCTGGTCAAGCTTTCCAAAGTCAAGGCTGTTCCTGGGTTGGTTTAGGGAGATATCTAAGCAGCAGAGTTGACTGATTTGGATGGGTTTGGGTTCTAAATGCATTTTTTTGGTGCAATTTAGCGTGTGCACACTGGTGGAGTGGTCCAAAGGGCTCTCCGCATAAGGGACCCCAAACTCAGCATCCTTCAGCTCCCCACCCTGAGCCCCAACCTGCCCTTTTTCCTGGTTTGCAAATGCACACCAGCCCCGACAGCGCTGTTCTGACAGCCCCCGGGGGCTTCACGCCCGCCCCCTGATGGCATTCACAAGGTTTGGGTGCTGGATGCCGCTTGGAGAAGCCCACGTTGAAAATAACAGAGCAAGACCTGGACGTGTGAGGATGGAGAGATGCCCTCCTCTCCTTAATTACATTATGGGTGATAATAACACTAATAATAATGGCGATGGATGAATGCAGAGGCGGCGGGGCTGTGATGAGCATCGTGCAGACGAGAGGATGAGCGATCGCTGGCAGGAGGGAGAGACGGCAAGGGGCGAAGGACATAGCGATGCCAAAGGGCATTCTTCTTTTTATAGGTTTTTCTCTTTTCTGGAGGAGGGAGCAGGTGGGTGGGGAGGAGGGAGGCTGTGAGCCATAGATGAGCAAAATGGAAAGAGAAGATAAGGGAAACTTATAATAAGAAGAAAAGGGAAACTTGTAATAAGAAGAAAAGGGAAAAAGGGATGCTGAAAAGGATGAGCTAGAGGGGGAGGGTGGATTTGCCAACACACCCACTTCTTTTGGAGGAGAAGCGTTTTCGCTTCATTACTGGCTGGCATCGCGGGCTGAGTCAGTGCTCCACAGATGAGCGTGTGGGTGGACCTGGTAACCAGCAGCTCCCCCATGGCAGGGTTTGGGGTGAGCCCCCGGCGGGACCTCACGCCCGCACGGAGGCTGGGGTACCTGCTGGGCTCTGAGACACAGCAAGAAGCACGGAAGGTTTAATTGAAGTTTAAAAAAAATAGGAAAAGGGCTTTTTAAAGTGCGTATAATCCACCTTGTGCCAGGGGACAGCAGCATTTCGCTGGATTCATCACTGTCAGGTGAATTATCAGCATCTACCTGCATCTATCAGCACCTACCTGGACACGGCTCGGGCTCTGTGGTGCTGGGCACAGGGCGACATAAAAGCAAAGGAGAGCTTTTGCTTTTCCCCTCCTTCTTTACAAGGAAAATGCTGCCTAGCTCGGGTTCCCTTTTGCCAGGGTGAATCCATAGGGGTGTGCATCTGGCCCAGCATCTCCCCTGAAGCACAGCTTTTTTGGGGAGGAATAACCCAGACCCAGGAGTTGCCAAGATCTCTATGTGAGCAAAGCTGGTTTAAGATGTTCCCATCCTCACTTGCTTCATTTTTTAATAACCGAGGACTTTTTAAAAGTATATAACACTCAGAAACAGTGCCTTTGGGATAAATATACAACTATATATATAAATCTTCCTCTCAAATGTGTGCAATGCTGGTCCTGCACCATGGGATGGGTGTTTTGGCGCAGGGTTTAATGTCAATCTCCATTTCTCCATCTCTCCGGCCGTGCTGTTATTTTTGGATTGCATTACATGTCTCCCCAGATGGAAAGCCTCACTCCCTGGGGGGCAATAGAATGGATTAAAAAAAAAAAAAAAGAAAAAAAAAGAAAGGTCCTGACCCCATCAGTAAAATAGTAACTGCGTTTCTCGGGGAGAAAATCTTTTTACGAGGCAGGGAAGAGGAAATTTGGGCCGGGGGGGATGGAGCTGGAGGGAAAATGGGGATCAAATGCACTAACCCTGTTCATTTAGAGACTGTTGAAGGTTACAGTAGCATGAGGAGGGGATATAATTACACCACGCTTCGTTAATAAACTCCTTTTTAATGTGAAGATGGGCAAGGAGGGGATGAAGGTCCCCAGGATGCTCCAGCCCTTCATTGTTTGGCGCAGCAGGCTGAGAAAGGTGGGGGATCTTTGCTTTTTTACTGGTGTTTGGGTTGAATTGAGCCCAAATAACTCCTTTCTTCTCAGGCCTTTAAAGTATTTTCTCATGGAGGGGAAGGCCTTGTGGCTGATCAAAAAAAAAATTAATGTATCCGTGGAAAATTGGGATTTTACTAAGTGCAAATTGTCACTGGGGTTGGATGCTTTCTTTCCAATTTTTCTATAAAAAGAAAGCTGGAAAGTTTGGATATTTCTGATCCTGGAGGTTTCTGGTTTCTAAAGAAAAGCCTGTTTGGGGAGGAAAAGTGAATGGAGAAGAAGGGGAGAGTTTATTTTCATGTGAAGTTGCTGGGGCTCCATTTAGCCTAGAGGCAGACAGGGACTCGGTGAGGATGCCTATATATGTTCTTTACAGCACATATTATTTATTTATTCGACCTGCATTGGGATCCTCGAACAGGCAAGGCGGCTTCTTTTTTAACGGGCAAAATACGACTTTACATAGGAAAACACCAGCAGCCTTCAGAAAAGGGGGACTTTGACAAAATAGACGACGGTTTGCGTTTTTGGAGACAAGCTTCAGCCCTGTTTCCTCCCCTGACTCATTGTCATTCAAAGTTTCCCTGGACACAAGACTGTTTTCTTCCTGGTTTACTACCAGCTCCTGATTTACTCCACCAAAGCCATAAGAACAAGCTCCAAAACCCTCCAATAAATGTGAAATATTGTAGCTGGCCATGATTTATCCCATCCATGCAAACAAGTCATGCCGCGCCTCAGTTTCCCTATTTCTACAAACAGGGTTTTTTTTTTCACCCTTGCAAAGTGCATCGTGTCTTTGTCACCCTCCTGTGAAAAATGAGGCAGTTAAAGGCTTTGATCTGCAAATAGATTAAACCCCCTGAAATAAAGCTTATTGCAGCATCTGGGCCAGGAGCTGTTGTGTTTTCATCTCCGATCTCAACTCCTTTCAGTAGTTTTGCATCCGTCTGCAAGTTTTTATGGGGAAGATGCTCCATCTCTATTTGCAGATGTAATCTGGAGGAAGGCCTTGGAGTCCACAAAGCCATTTCTGCTCCAGCTGAATCATCCCCCAGCTTTCTCCACCATATAACTGCTCAAAAGCCAGAGGAGGAGCACCAACCCAACCACCACCCCAGTATTGACTCTTGTGGTTCTTAGCTCTCTGCACCTATTTATTTTGTTTTGCCTATCGCAAGGTCCTCCGTTGCTATTCAGCCCTTTATCTTGATCACCAGTGCTTCGCTCAGCTTCTGGGCAAAGCATCTGCAAAACAAAACAAAACGCACACAAAAAAATAATAAAAAATAAACCCTTCTGCCTTTAAAAACGGAGCTGTTACCAACCTGACCTGCAAGCAGAAATGAGACGGGGAGCTCTTTTCACATCTACCCGAAACCGATATCACACATACCTCTGAGTCACTGTGCTGTTTGCCTCAGGTTTTTTGGGTGTACATGGTTACGCTCAGGATCTCAGCACGAGAGGACTCGTCGAAATCTCTTTGCTGCATCTACCGTATCTGCTTTTCAGAGAGATGCAATGTAAAAGAGATGTTTAAAACAACCAAAGTGCCTCCTTGCATGGAGAACACCCGTCCCCAAAGCCTCCTCCACTGCTGAGCATCACTGACAATATGGCCCAATATGTTTAGAAATGTGGGTCCCTTATTGACTCCTCGACATACAGATTTATGAGCCGAGCATGAGCTGCGCCCTTCTGAAAAGCTGCAGTTTGCAATGGCAGAAAATTTGGGTTTAACCGGATTTTGGCTATTAAAACTTTGCTCCAATGCTGGACCCAAGAGCCGTCCCAGATGCTCCATCACCAGCTCGAGCTGGGCACCTTCATACAGCTAGGCCCTTCTTTTTCTCATTTTATCTCTCTTTTTTCCCTCTTTTTCTCTCTTTTTCTTTTATTTCCCCTATTAGCAAACTACCTGCAAGGTGGTTTCGAAGAGGCTGAGCCAGGGTGCATGAGTCAGGCACAGGAGGACCGTCTTTCAGTCCGTGGGCAGCCAACTGCTCTTTGGGCATGGGGTTTTCAGAGGCACCACCGAAAGTCGCTTGCACTTGGGCAACAAACTGCCTCTTCTACCTCTGCAACCCTCCCACAGCAGCCGTGGGCAGGATTTTTTATGAGACCTTCGTTGTTTGTGGAGCACAGGTTCAGTCAACCCCATCTGAGTGAGGTTCAAACTCCTAAATCATCCAGAAATCTCAATGCTTTGAACTATATGGTCTTCATAATATCTGTGATTTATTGCAGGGTTTTATTTCTGTATTCTTATTATCCTCGTGGTGGATAAGTCCCTTTTTCCCATTTATCCTCTCCCCGTTCTGCAAATATCTACCCAGGGTTGTCGCCCCAAAACCGTGGGAGGGCAGAAGATGCCGGAGAGGACCGGGGGGAAAGGGGATGTGAGCAGGAGAGCTTGAGTTTTGGTCCTCACTTGGGTGATTTTTTTGTTTCTCCAGCCTTTTCCTACACCGTGCAGCAAAATAAATCCCCACGTTAACAAGAAACATCCTCAATTAATAAGAAATATCCTCAATTAATAAGAAATACCCTCAGTGGCACGGTCCAGCGCAGGGGAAGATGAAGAGAAGAGGCTACACTGCTGCTGATATTTGCCCAGTGGGCTCCGGTGCGCCTTCCTAATGGGATCTGATGGGATCTTCTCCTGTGGGATCATCGTGTTAACCCTTTCCCTGTCATCGCTCAGGATCACAAAACCTGCGGCAGAGTTGGAGCCACCGGGATGTTCTCAAAATCCTCTTTGCATCTGCCGATGTCGAAAAGCCTTTGCAAAGCCATCCTACACGGTGCATAAGGAGCCAACCCAGAGCATCAGCCTCGACTTTCCATCCACTCCTGAATTTATTTTAAGATATTTTTGCACTACGTGCCTACAAACAGCCACCGAGCTGAGCAGGGAATATGCACTGGAAAACGATACTTGGCTGGAGGCTGCCATCAGGCAACAACATCGGCCAAACACATTAATTATGGGGGAAAACCAACAATTATACCTACTTTTAAAAGCCTTGTCTCCACAAGGTGGTTAATTAGAGATTGAGCTGCAAGTGGCTGTCAGCAACGCTGGCCGCGTTGCACCGCTGCTGTGCCACATTCCCAAGGGGATTTATGTGTCCTGGCTGGCTGGGAATGGATGACGATCATCTCAGGGCCAGGATCTGGAGGACCAAGACTGCAAACAACTGGGTAAATCCCGTCCGCATCACTCCAGCCGCTGTGGGGAGGCCGCGGTGGGGCTGGGGGTCCTGTTTATTGGCAGGGTCCTGACCTCCCCCCCGTTTATGACCCCCCTGGGACCTCCGCATGGAAAGGGGATTTGTAACGTAACACTAACAATAACACAGCACAGACAGCCGTGACAGGGTCGTTTTCTCCTACACGCCGCAGCTGGCTCCCTGGGATGGAAACGTGCGGGCGAAGGGGCGAGGAGGGAGATGCTCGGCACGCAGCTCATTAGCGGAGGGGTTTTTCTTCCTGGGTTTTGGCTCCAAGCTTGATCTGCTCCTTTTTAATTTGGTTTTAAAAGAGGAAAAGCTCCTGGACACTGGGGATAGGAATGTGGCAGCACAACACAGCCGAGCCATGGTGGACAGCTGCTCTGCGCTGAGCCATATCTGAACATGAGTGACAAAAAAGAGCTTCCCTGGAGGGTTTTGCCTCAGCATGGTGAGCAAGTTCAAGTGGTTTCTTCTCTAGAAACGCATTTGCTCTTCCCCTCTATGGATTGCTGGAAAAAGGAGCAAAACATTACAAGAAACTACCATTTTCTGGGAATGCTGTGGGTGGAGAATCCAGCCCAGCCCTGCTTTCGCATCCGTTTTCCAGCCCGGATGATACAGGATGAAGAAAGCAAAAGCCAGGACTTTGAGAAGAGAAGGAGAGGGGTGAAAGGGGGCCTGGAGACATGTCCTCACGCCACGTACCAGCTTTCCAGCTCTGTTGACTGGCTGCAGGCAAGTCCTGAGAAATGCCCATGCTGCAGGCAATATTTTTCTTGCCTGTTAGGATGAAAACATGTGGGTAAAAGGGCTCTCGGCACGTTTACAGCCAGCTACCAGCTCTGCTGGAGTTTTCCAGTACAGCCAAATCCTTCCGTGCCTCAGTTTCCCCAGGAAAGCACCACGTGTGGCGATCTGGATCCCATCCCTTCGTCTCCACGTGCACCACAGTGTCCTTGATCTTCATTATTGCATGGGAGATATGGGAACTATGGGAAACCCAATACTTCTGCTTTTTTTCTGCACTTTTTGGCTCTTTTCCTACTCCAGTTTAAGATTGAAGCCCTTGCATATGCAATGAGTTTGGCCCATCCAACCTGGCCGGTTGCGATGAAGCTCCTCTCGTGGCAAATCAATACCGAAGGTGAATGCAAACGGCATCACCAGCCCTCCCTTCTTCCCCCCACCCCGCCCCCGGTGTGGACAGAACCTCAAAGTTCATGAGCTCTTTTTATACACCCTCTGGGAACGGGCAAGGATTTTCTGAGGCCCCAAGGTCATGTTTTTGAGATGGAGTCAGGTCTAGAAACCTCCTCAATTAAAAAGAAAAGAAAGCTGAGGTTCATCTGTAATGATGGGATTCCGGGAACTGGGGCTTTTAGGAGAAATATAAAGAGTGTGAGACACAAAACCAACGCAGGTGACCTGGCACGGACGGGCTAATTCAGCAGGCTGACAGATACAGAGAAACTTCACTCAGCTTTTATAGTTTTTTTTCAAGCTTCCAGCTTTCATTGAAATGAAGCCAAATGAGGTTTGTGTTTGATCTTGAAATGCAACTCCCAAATCCCAAATCAAATGCTCCCCAAATCCTCCCAGGCATTTCACACCCCATATTTGCAAGGAAGCTGTAATATCTGCAGGTCCACCCGATGCACCCACATCTCCCCCACCCCAGCAGTATTTCCATCCATGCTTTCTCCTGCAGCAGGAGCCCACAAGGGTACCGTTATGAGCAATCTCAGCGTGGCAAACCCACAGCCACATCTCTGGCTCTTGGTTCAGCTGAATTTAGGTAATGTGTAGCCTGAGTGATGTAGTCGTACTTTATCTGGCTTCTCTGAAATGTCCGCCAGAGCCACAGACGCATTGGGTTTCTGCAGAGGCTGGGCTTCGATTATGAGTGTAGACAAGATGGACCTCAAGAAATTACACTTCGTGATAGAGCAACAACCCGAGGGAAGCCAGGAGTTGGTTTCAGAGTAGCTGTGGGTTTTTTTACTGGTAGGTCATTGGTAAAATAGAACTGGGAAGACAGCAGGAGCTGCAAGGAGGACAGGGGAGGCTGTGGAAGAGGGCCTTTGGCTGCAAGGGAGGAATAAAGGAGATATAAAAGGTTGGCTTCAAGAGCAAAGGGATTTGCAAATGAAAGATTGGCACTGTGTGCTCCACCTGAGTCTTTGACATTTCCAAATGATGTGTCAGTAGAAATAGCAAGTTTACAGCCCATAGGTGGCTCTGGGGAGGGTAGTTACCCTGCCGAGTGCCCAGCTAGCAGGAGAAAATGCCCCTACAGCGCAGGAAACACTTAATTTCCTTGGGTATCTCCATAGATGAGTGAGCCAGGACACTGTAGCCACCAACTTCTATCATGACAGTAAAGAAATGTCCCTCTTTCCATGCATCATGACTTCACTGGTTGAGGAAACCAGGGACATCTGATGAGGACAGAGATGGGAGGAGTGCAGAAAGCACCCCTGGTGCAAGCACAACCGCATGCAGTGAAATCAGCCTGCAAACCCAGTATGAACCAAGCAAGGACTTTCCCACTATACCTGCCTCACCCAGCACAGCAGTTGGATAGGTCCTAAATGCTCCACAGCAGGGATGAAGCCTACCACCTCTCTAGGGACACAGTCTGGGAGGTCTTCAGCTCCAAACAGTCCATTTTTTGGTGTGAGGCTTGGCTCGGAATTTTGCAGTCAGTCTGTCGAGACCCAGATTTGGCAAGGACGCTCAACATCCCCCATCCCCAGGGGGTTTTGGTGGCATGGGTACCCCCCCACACACCTCCTTCCTCCCACCCTGTTTCTCCCACACTCTTTCTCTTGGCACCATCTAGTGGTTATAGGGATGGAGATGCCTCCTCTGCTTTTGGGTTGGGGTCAGAAGGCCACCTCCTCCTCTTCCTCCTGCCTTCTGCCTGGCTTCTCTCCTTTGGGATGCTTTGGGACACCGTTGGGGTGCTGGAGACATGAAACCCAAACCCTAAAAGATAAAAGGTCTTAGGGAAGAGGAGGAACCCAACCCTCCTGGCTCACAGGGCCTTTGGGAGCCACTTCCATCTGACCAGACTGGTTACGTTTCAATGCATGTGTAAGCCAGTGTGAAACACTTATTTCCAAGAGGGAAACATCTCTCTTGCTCTCCCTCTCCACCAGCCCATAAACAAATTCTGCTGAAATAAAGTTTCCACTTGGGCAACCGTTTAAAATTGCAGGGTGGCTGGGTTTTCTCGCTGGGGATGCGTGGCTGGGGTTTTATGTCCAGATCAGTGCATGCTGTCTTCAACACCCTCACAGTCCATCCGAGACCTTGCAGACTGGTTTTAGGGCATCTTAAGCAGCAAAAAAAGAAAGCAGTTTCCTCTATCCAGCACTGAAGTCTGTCCTTCCGGGGTGGTTTTCTAATAAATTAAAAGGAAAACACCCACCTTCTTGTAAAGATGTATTCCTTAGGTTCAATATTTGCAAATGATGCTGATTTAGGAGCCTTAAGAATAAGGCTGCAGCTCTTAGAAGAGTTTACATAGAAAGATGCTGGTCGCTTTTTTTTTTTTTTTTTAAAAACTTTAAAATTTTCCAGCAAAAAAAAAAAAGTTTTCCTTAAAAATACAGAACTGAAGAGGTCAATTATAATTTTTCAAACCATGACTATGGGTTTCTACGCTCCTCTCAGGAAATTCCACATGAAGGAACATATTTCATTCAGGGAAGAAAAGCCAAACGTGAAAGGAGAAAGCTGCTAGAAAATTTTCACTTAATTCAAGGGCTTTGAAACCCCCTATGTCTCTATTTCTTATAATCCTAGCAAAGGACTTCCACTTATCCCCAAACCAGAACCACTGCCAAAAAGGTCTAGGGATGCATTTCCATTTGCCGTGACATCCTCCAGACACAGAGCATCTTTGCTTTGCTGCGGATGTTCAGTGTAAGCAGTAGCTCTGTAGCACCCAAAATTCCCCGATGAACATAAAATAGCGATGGGTGGTGGGAATGTTTGCAAGGAAAGGATTATTTTTTATGTTTAAAATGTGATTTCTGCTGAATCCAAGAGAGATCAGCCCTGTCCGGGGGCTTGGTGGGGAGGAAGGGGGATTTAGCTGTGTGTCTGCAAGGCATCAGGAGGATGCGGGCAGAGAGGGCTCCTGCAAGTGATGGATCGCCTACAGGGGCTGGATCCAGGGTGATGGATGGAGGTGGCCAAGGGTGTCTGCAGGCAGGCTGTGAAAGCTTCGCAAATGTTTTCATCCCAATCCTTGCACTCTGCATAACCCAAAAATAAGCTCCCGTTCCCCTTCCAGGCAGGGGGATCCAGGCAGGGAAGCATCTGGGTGAGGGGACGGGACCTGCAACCCCTCTGCACTAACAGGGTGGAGAACACCCATCTTTTAGATCCCAAAACAAGGTAGAGCAGTGGATCCCACTGGCCATCACCTTTCCGGACCTTTGTCCCATCTCCAGGCTATTTTAATCGGTCACTAAAGTGTGGCAGAAAACCCAATTCCGTCATTTCCTATTATTCAAAAATAAAAAACAAATGTTGGGCCGTACAGCCCAGGGTTCAGATCAGGGGAAAATCCACAAATCTCTTGGCCGTCTGGGACCTTTTGTTTATCGCTGCACTTAATCCCATTTTTGGGTCTCCCGGGCTCAGGCTTGAAAGAAAGATAAATGAGGTGCGCCAGAAGCTCACCTGATTCACTTGGCTAATTCAATGATTTTATTCTTTTCCAAGGCTGGTTTGGAAAGGGAGAGGAAGGAATTTGTGCATGCAGAGTCCCAGCCTCGTGAAGGCGAAAGTAAAGGGCTTTTTGCCTTTTTTTTTTTTTTTTTCTTTTGCGAAGGACAGTCTGCAGGGAGGATGTCAGCAAGAAAATGTTGGATAAAGACTGGATTTTCATGGTACCTGAGTTTTGGCCAGAGCCAGCGCGTTGTGCTGCCATCCCCTGCACCACGTGGCGCTGCAAAAGTAGCAGCTTTTCCCACAGATGCCCATGAAATCTGTGGTGTAGCTGGAGATCAGCCATTGCAATGACGTATCCCCCCTATTTCCCCTGCTTTTGCTGAGCTAAAAGGTAAAAAGAGGAAATTTCACCGTGCTTTTTGAGGGGCTCTTTCTGTAAGACACAGTCAGCATCTTGCACGGTGATAGGGCGCTCCTGCCAACCCCAAAATCCACCCCAGCGTGTTCAAGCAGAGCTGTGGAGTTCATGTGGGCACTGTCGCCCATCCCAGCCAAAAAAAAAACCCCATAATTTTCCCCTGGACTGAGGGAACCAGGACTTCTACTTGTATTTTTCCCGTGTGAAGTGCAAGCCTCGCAGTGGGCAGGGAGGAGGATGCTACGTTCAGACCTCGCTCCCGCTGCAGGATCTGGGTGAGGGATGGGGAGAAAATGTGAAGGCAGACCTGGGGACTGTCAAACCTGCCATAAGCTCAGTCTTGGAAAGGAGAATGGATTAACTCTGCTTCCCAGGATGGAAAAACGCTGCCGTCCAGACGCTTGACATACATGCATGATTTTAGGCACCCCTGCAAGAGCATCCCTGCAAGGGAGATGCAGCAAAACCCCCATCGCTGGAGGCTTTATCCCAAATTTCATCCCCCATCCCCAGGGCACCTCAAGTCTCTTTCTGCAGATGATTTATTTTAATCGCTGTAGCTCACCGGGTCCTGATTCCCTCCCTGAAAAAAAAAGCCATCCTCTCCCATCTGGTTTGGGTTAGGAGTCCGTCGGCTGAGCGCATCTCCGGGGGGGCTGTGAGTTCAGCCCCAACTTAAGCGACAGGAGCCCGGGGTTGCCAGCGGGGTCTCAGCCCCAGCCGCTTGCACCCCTCGGCGTGCCCCGTCCGCCCCCATGCAACAAGCTGCTGCCTCCAACATCTGCTTCTAATCGCTTCTTCATCTGACCACGGCTGGGAAAAGCCAAGCTTTCGCTGCGGTTCAGGGTCTTAAAGGCACCATGTGCGGACAAAACCCACCCCCTGCGCCTGCTCTGGAGCCATCCAGCCTAAAAAAACCTACTCCAGCAGGTTTTTTTTGCCTTTATTTAATAGAAAAGTGGGGTCCTTTTGTTTTTTTTCCAGGGAAGCAAGAGAGATTTGAGATTTTTCTTAAAAATTCAGCTTTTCTCCAGGTGTGCATCAGCACATGCCATGGGCGCTGGTCCCCAGGCTCTGTGGCGGATGAGGGATGCACATGGAGGATTTGTGCTTTTGCCATTCCTTAGGGACATTCTTGTACTGAGAAGGCAGATCTTTGAGCTGCCTTTAATTCTTGCCTGATATCACTACAGCCCCTTCATGCTCAGCCCATCCTTGGCATGGAGCTGAGACCTGACGTGCCAAAAGCAGCGTCCCACCTCCTCGCAGTGAGCCGGCTGGGAACTCTTTCCAGGGCAGTCACAAGAGGGAGACAAAAAGCCAACGGCAGCTGCAGATTTGGGTTGGAGACCTGTTTTGGGGGGAAAAAAGGGACAAAGTTGCGTTTCTGTGATGAGAAGCACAACGTTGCAGCTCTTCTCATATTGGGGGTTGAGTAGGGAAATGGCATGGACCCAAGCAGCCCCTAGAAGTCAATATTCATTTTCCTAATGGATTGAACTAATGGATCAAACCAGATTTTTTTCTCTTGGTGAATTTAATCCCTTACCTGAGCAACCCATGAGCCTGACCCAACTGTCAGAACTGCAAGGAGGGAGACAGAGACCCTTTCTTCCATGCATAAAATAGATTTAGCCTCTCTGAAAGTGAATTTACACAGGTCTGCAAGAAGCAGGTGGCGGTGTCAGGGTTGCACTCCCATCGCTTGATCCTCTCCCGCACCCAGTGATGCTCAGCAGCACCCATTGCCCTCCTCCTTCAGCGAGGAAAGCGGTTCCTGGGGTGGATCCCATTTCACGGTGCAGCATCGGTGCATCCAAAACCACTGCAGCCCTGTCTTCTTCGAGCATTAAAAGCTGGAGAGAGCACAAAAGAGCCGTCTTTAAAACACTCAAGATGTACTCAAAGTGCGGCTGCAATGAGCTGTGAAATCTCAGGGCAGCGCCAGGGCTGGGAAAGAGAAGGGGAAAATCTCTTCCAGAGGTTCAGAGAGCCAAAACCTTGAATTTTCATGGCAAAAAAAAGAGCAGAGAGTGACTCCACAGCACGAAAACTCTTCCTTCCCCCCGCCGTGAGCGGGATTAAGCCCTGGAGAAACCTTCTGGTGGGGCTGGTTGCTAAAATTAGCCTGGAGAAAGCTTGGGAGATGGGAGAGCTAGAAAGCATCTGCGTTGCTGGAAGAGGCTGAGCCAACCGCAGGCTTTGCATGCAGGGTCTGATAGAGGCTCGAGCCATTTGAGATGGCAAATTTTGCTTTATTTGCCCCAAAATTGAAATGTTGCAGACGGCTGGTCCTATCTGCTGCCTGCCTGCTGATCCGGCGGGGAAAATTACCGCTGATATTAATAGCTGCCCTTGATTTCAACTTGCTGACACCGTGAAGATGGTTTTAATTAAAACTCGTTAGCAGCAACCTGTTCCTGAAAATGAGCGTAGCTAACCCAATTACGGAGCTGGTTCCTTGACGATGCTGCTCTTCCCAGAAACCCGTCCTGGGCACACGTGTAAATCCTCACCCTGTTCCCATTCCCAGCGCTAAGGAGTGTGGAAGTCCCAAAAAGGAATCTGAAAACTTGGGATGCTGCAGGGCTTGGGGTGCTGGAGCGCAGGGAGTGATGATGCTGTTACATCCCGAGGACAACCATCCCCATGGGACCAGTGCTCCTTGGACACCTGTGGTCTGTGCAGAGCAGTGATTTGAGCTCTGTGGGCAGTTTGGGGCATGGAAGGGCTATTTTGGGTAAAAATTTGAACTTATCTACTGGGCATGACCTTGAGCCTGGGCTGGGAAGCTCAGCTCTGGTGCTAGATGGGATCTCCTCCGTGCAAAGCTTTCCTCTGAGCAGGGGGATGCTGTCAGGAAACAGCATCAGAGCTGAGCCTCTGGGGAACGGGAAACCCCACCAAGAGCTTCACCAGCTGGAAAAAACGATCCCATCACGTGTGTCGGCTGCATCCGCAGGTAAGCAGGTCTGAAGAGCTGGCTCCAGGGGGGTCCGAGCATCCTCAGCATCCCCACCGTCAGGCTCTTCGGGTGCCTCCTCCCCATGCCTGCCTCACGCTGGAGCCTTGGGCAAGGAGCAAAAATTATGAATGGCTCCTTCTCTCCCCCCCCCACCAGCCCCTTTCACTTCTGCTTCGCCATCCCCCACAAGCAGCTGTTTCCTATTACCATAAAAGCTGACAAGGTGCAGGGCTGGAGCGGAGCCTCCTTTGGCAGGTAATTTTGATGAGAGGCAGAGGGCCGGGGCCGGGTGTCTCTGATGGGTTTCCGGGGCTGTTATCAGCCCGGCGCGACCCCCGTCTGCGGACCCACTCGCTGTGCCGGAGGGGGGAACCGCGGCGCCTCGGCAGCACCAGCTCTCTCCTCACTCAGGTATGAGGATGGGACATCCTCAACGAGCAGCTCAGGCCCGCGGGATATCCCCAAACATCGTTGCTTCTCAGTTCAATCCCCACCAGTGAGCGTTTCACCTGTCTTCAGGAAATATATAGCTGGCTCACCCGCCTCGGACACATTTACAACCTTTTATCTCCCAGCGGCAGAAATAACACAGCTGTCTGCTGGAGGTGGATAGTCTGCTCAGGCCTTCAGCCAGCCCGGTATTTCTTGCTGTGCCAGGAATACGGTACCCTGCCCTTTCCCCTTGGCCACGCACAGCATCCTCACCCATGCCGAGGGATGCAGGCGAGCGGGCGCTGCCGTGGTTCGGGTGGGATGCACAGCCCAGCCGTCTCTCCAGCTTTTCCCCAACACAGCATCTATTCATGCAGGAGGTCAGCTTAGGCTGTGAGGCCAGCCAAGGCTTAAAGATTAAATATATTTATTAAATAAATCAAATAAATAGATACTCCGTCTTCTTGCTGCCTGTTGATTCACTTCCACAGTCCTGGTTGAAAGCAGCACCATCGCTTGCAACATGACCAGTACCCCTGTGCCCCCAGACGAATTAATAACCTGCTTCCCAGTCAGACACATTAAACATCATTTTGTAGCTCTGCTCAGGGACCAGGAGACATGATTGAAGTCGCAGCGGCTGGAAAATGCACCATGCCGCAGGGGAGAAGGAATCACCGGTGGGGTACGGGGGCAGCAAATGCAATTTGTCTTCACCCTTTTTCGCGCAGGCTGTAGGAAGTTGTTGCCTTGATTTAACTGGATTTGGGGTACATGAGCATGTGTGGGATGGCTCCGAGGTGGTTCAAAGTTGAGGATCCTGAGTCAGAAAAGATATCATCCTCCCCGGCTTGGCTTGGCAGGGGTCTGCATCCTCCCTTTCTCCTCCTCAGCCATTGCTTCAGCTGAGATCATGACAATTTGGTCTCCCTAGAAACTCCGTGGTCAGCTTCATTTGGTTTTTCCAAGCATGGCTTATCCATTTCAATTGTCCTTCATTAGCCAGTAATCATATAATTGCCTTCCCTTTAACTTCAGCGCGGGCTGTGCAGGCAGCTCCCCGACGCATCGCCAGCCTCATTAGCAGGGAGATGCCGTCCTTCTCTAATGGACTTTCGAGCTCTGGCTGCCCTGCCTGCACCCTGCTCCCTTTTCCAGCACCCAACCAGCAAAGCCCAGATGAGGCAGGGGCAGATTTTGGGTTAGAGAGGGGTTGACTGGCTAAGCAATGGAGGGGTTAATGCATTCGCTTTCTTTCCCCCAAGGACATCTCCCTGAAGCACAAGTCCTGCTCCCCCCTGCCACACAAGCTCAAGTCTCGGTTGCAATCCTGTTTGCATTTTACTAATAAAACCTGCCGGTCCCCGTCCTGCTTAACATCAGCCAGACCCCATTTCCATGCGCCTGACAGCTTCCAGGGCCGAGCGAAACCTGGGTGTCCGAGGGAGGCAAGAGAGCTCCCGCAGGGAGCTCCGGGCTCATTTTTTTCCAGATTTGCTTAATTTTTCCTGACAATCCTGCCTCAAACTGCAAGGATGCTTCTCCAGAGCCTGCCTAGAAACATGATGCTCCAGAGCATCCTCCTTTATCGCCAGCACAAACTCACAACGCTCGCTGGACCCTCTTCTCCCACCTCTCACCCCACCCCGGGCAATACCGTCCTGCAGCCCAACACTGAGAAGAACAAGGATTTGGGGGCAAATCACCTCTTTGTGGTGATTTTAAGGGAAAAAAAAAGCAGATTAAAATCTCGCCGAGCTGGAAGGATTGAGTCCAAGTGCAACGTCTGAACGGGGCCTTTCGCACTGAACTCTCTTTGTGCGGCTGCTGTTACCTGTCGCTGCGCTGGAGGTTTTTCATACTAGCGTTTGTTGAGTGCCGGGTTTAATTATGGGGACAGGAGTGCTTTTTTATCCAAGGCTTTATCTGCTTCTCAATAAACAGTGTTACAGGGACATCTAAACTCTGCAAAAGTGGGCTGAGCTTCTCCATCTCACCTACACTGAGGTAGAAAGAAGAGTTTAAATGCTTGGGGTCTGGCCAAAGGCAGAGAGATGGAAAAAGCCAAACAAGCCCGAGGTTAATTTGCCCTCAGAAGGTGCCAAGCGAGATGCCGTGCTGCCCTCGCCCTGTCCCTGCATCCCTGTCCTGGGGCAGACTGATGGCTCAAAAGCTCTTTTAGAGATAAAACCGCTCCTGAAGCTCAGAAAGCATTGCTCTGTCTGGACCCAAAGTGTCTCTGAAGGTAGAAGTGTGTAGGAATCGTCTCTAGAAAGGTGGTTGTCCTGCTTTGGGTATGATTAACAGCGACACCCGACCAGCCCATGCTCCAGCAGAGTATTACAGAGCCAAATTCAATATCCTGTATAGTCTGTGCATGCATTTAGGGCATATTTTTTCCAAAGGCACCACTTTCTCCAAAAGCAGGACCACTTTCTGGTGCTCGCCAACCTCTTTGCAGCAGCATCGTCCTAGCTACGTCCTCATGGATGTGCAACGTGCCAAGCTCTCACTGATTTTAGGAGGATGGAGGATGCATGGGTGCCCCGGGATGATGTGGGATTTGGTCCTTATGGAAAAACCCCGCTGTCCCACAAGAAATTTGACTCCAGCAGAGGTCTTGGGTGGGTATGAGAAGCACTTCAGGATGAAAGGCGTGATAGAAGTGTCAAGTATTATGCTAAATAGCTCTGCGAGAACTCCTGGATGTTTTAGGAACGCTGCCAGGCGGTGAGCTGAATAAAGCCAAACTCTTCCAGCATATTTATTTTTTGAAGGCTTAACGTTGTTTAAACAGAAAGGTCAGAGCAGATAACAAGGCTGGGAGCACAAGTGCCTGAGTCCCAGCCTCCACGCATTCAGCGATACTCCCCACAGAGCAATGTAAAGCTGGTCCCCCCCAAAAAGCAGGGCAAGAGTAGAAAATCTGGGGTCCTGCCAGCATGTTGCTGTGTTGTCCACGATGCATGAGCACAGCAGGTCTCATGCTGCCCAGAACCTGCGAGCTGCAGCCCCGTGGCCCTGAGATGCTCCCGCGCTCCCCGAGCGGCCCCGGAGCCCCCAGCCTGCTCCTGCTGCCTCGGGCCCCTCATCTCCCAATGTGGGGTACAGAGACGTAATTGGAGGACCCAGAGGACATGGAAGCAGCCGAGCCGGGCTGAGGTCGTGCTTGCAAAGCTCCCTCCTGTCATTTACTGATCCTAATCAGGCTGCAATAAAACCTGTGATTGCACATCTCATAAGCGAGATCACAGGGAGAACAGGAAATGAGCTAAGTTAATCAAATTAGATGAAAGACAAGGAAAAAGGAGTCTGAAAATCCCATCTGGGGAACAATTTTATTAGTGCTTTGCACTCCTGTAGAACATTTTTGATGGGGAGCGCTGGAGCATTAATTCATCCAGGCAGTGCCACTCAGCAACAGCACTGTCTGAGGCAAGCAGATGAAGGTGAGCATCGTTTTCACCACTACTGAAGTCCTGCTGCTCTGGGCTGTGTGAGAGAAAATCAAGACATATTTCTCATTGGAGTGTTCTCCCTTTGCTAAAGTTCAAATAAAATTCAATTCCTTTGTAAATTAAGGCGTTTCTTGTCTCTCCCATCAGAATCCTTGTCCTGCTTTTGCTCTTTGCTTGTCCTGCTGTATTTAGCATGATGGTGAGGAGTCAGACCTCTCCTCTCCCTCCTCTGGGTTACAGAAATGCAAATGAAACGAGCAGGACACATCTTCCTGTCTTGATCTCACATTTGGTTCCTTCTTCCTGCCTTTCTCTGAATTTCCTTAACAGAAGGAATGAATATTTCATTACATTCCTTCTGACATTGACTTCTCTTGCAAGTCACCACAAAAGCCTGGCAAAAATAGAGAAGATGAATGCAAAGTATTGTGAATGCATCATATTAACCCCATAACTTTTAGACCACCCAACAATAAAGAAAACAGGCTTGACACTCGATGGTGATTTCACCTTTCCCACTTTTATCTGTTTTGGGGTCCCGCTGCCCCGTACAGGCTCGTTTGTGGTCATTGGGTGACACTGAGCTTTGACAGAGCTGGGGTCTCATGGAGGCTTCCCGTAGCTTTGCAGATGTAATGCCCGGGCTATATTTAGCGGCCTCTGGAGGAGACATCTCAACCAAGTATCTGCTCCTTTGACATTTGGAAAGCTGGGTCCTCGTCCTCTCGAGGGCCAGATGAGAGCCAAGCAAGGTGATGATGGTTTGAAGCCAGGCCAGGATGTGTCGGTCCCATCTCTAAACAAATAAAAGACAAATGTCTTGGAATATCTGTGCCCGCGTGTAAACCAAGTTACTTTTCCCATCCCTGTATCGTGAGGGAGTCAGAGTCAGGCTAAGAAAGGAGGAGAGCTCTTGGGAAAGGTTTCCCATCTGCAGCTTCTTTAATGCATCCAGGTTAATGTGCTAAGATCCGAGGATCCAGAGCCCCAGGTCAGCCCTTTGGCATCATTTTTGGTAGTGATGGGTCTTAGATTTCATCCTGTTACAATCCCCTCCAGAGCTCAGCTTAAATACATGGGCAGGGCAGGGGCAGAGGAGCTAACACTGCTCGCAGGCTTACAGTCCCAGGCAGTCCGTGCCAAGTCCAGCTCAACATACATTGCAAAGCAACTAGGATTTATCGAAGCCTTGACCACGTTCCAGCCCCACACAAGAGCTCCTGTGCTTTAGCCCACCATGAACCCACCCCAACCAGTCTTTTTGCCCCCTTGACCTGCCTTAGCCCCATTTTCTTCTGCGTGAAAAGAGGGGGAAAGAGTTTGACTTGCAAATATTGTTTCAGTTCCTCATCGAGAGTTGAGCATTTTGAGCAGCGCCGTGTTTCACCAGGGTTTCTCCACCATCCGCCATCACCTCCATTCCCTCTTGCATCGTGCTTGTACCCAAAGAGGTGCCAGCTGCCCAGTTTTGGGGATGCAGTGGAGGTGTCCGGGCTGCAATACATGTCATGGACACATTCACTTCAATGACTTGCCATGACCTTGCTCTCCAAATATCCATGTCGAACATCTCCATCCCCACCACCCAGCTGCCGCGGTACTTCAATTTTGACATATTACCTATTTATGGGCTTTTTTAAGAGCAGAAATCCACACCAACCTTCAGTACCGAGTAACCTGGTGGAGTTTTTTTAACTTTTCTTTGTGTGTGGCATCTTTTTTTTTAAAAAAAACGCCAAAACTTTGTCAGAAAGTGCTAGTTTTGTCACAACTGAAACCATTTGCAGGAAAGGGCTTTCAAACGAGCTTCCTGTTTCAAAAAGAAAACAACAAAAAAAAGCTTTTAGAATGTCCCGAAATTGTCAAAAACATCCTGTTTTGACATTCAAAGAAAATTTGTCTTTTGGTTGGCAGCAAGTTTGTTAAAAAATAATAATTTTCAGAAAGAGTGGAAAAAAAAACCCCACTGCCACCCCACCCCAAACCAAGGTATGCTTCAAAGATCTGGGTGAGCCCAATTCAAAGCTTGGGCTTTTTGATTTATGGGTGTTGAAAAGGAGCCTGCTCGCTTTAGGAAGTGACAAGGGGTTCGGTGTCTCAAAATATGGAAAAAAACCCCATCACGGTTGGGTCGTGTGCGTGGTTGACCATCTGATACTGCTGGGATCCAGGTTTATGGAGGAAAAATCCAGTAATAACAGCATCTACTACCCACAGGACCCAGTTAGCAATGGGATAGTGCTTCATCCTTGGAAATCAATGCAATTCTGCTTTTTAGGAAACAGAAAAGAGTTGGCAAGAGCAGGTTTTAGGAGCTTGAATATGGGTTTCCTGTACCTAATGCTGCCAGCGCTTTTACTTCTGGGAGCTGCTTGTCACCCTGAAAGCATCTCTGGGATGTTCAAGACCGAGAGTGCCTTCGGATTGGCGTGAATCTGCCAAGTTTTTACACCCACCTTAAATCTGGGCGCTCATGACACCCGTTTCAGAGCCTGGATGTCAGAGATGTGGTCCCAAGACTGCCGAGCCCAAGATGCTTGCAGCCATCCATGAGATTTGGACCAAACCACAGCAGTGAAAGCATCAGCAAGGAGCCAAGCAAAGTTCAGGTCAGGTCGAAGCAAACAGAATTGGTGTTATGTGCCAAATTAAATTATTTTCTGAAGGTAGCAAATGGTTCTTTTGACTTTCAAGAGGGTTTTTTTGGTAGAGGAGTAAACCCTGCTGTGCTGGCTCCATTTTTAAGACCAAAGTATCCTTGAAAAGTAAAAAAATAAAACACCCAAACATCCTTTTGGAAAATGGCAAGATGGAGAATGGATTGTCTGGACCTTTTTTTTTGCCAAATTTTGTCAAAATTGTAAGTTTAGTCTGAGCTGGTGAACAGTTTCCTTCCTGCACCCCACCAGCCTCCTCAAAATCTGCTGTATTTTAGCACATTTGGACACCTTACAAACACGGCAAACCCTACAGCACCATCCCTGCTAGGTTTTAAATGCCTCTGTGGCACTTTGAGATTTTTGGTGGTAAAATGGGATGCTAACAGTTAATGAATTTAGTGATTTATAAGCCCTGACATACTAAATTCATTAAGAAACAGTGGACAAAATGCAAATCTAGGACTAGGGAAGGAGAACACGTTGCTAACCGGATTTCAGATGATGAATATCTAGGTTCACATGTGATGAAAAAGCAAAGCTATGAAAGGTGTCTGCAGTCACAAAACAAAGTCTATTAAGCCTACTTGTTCTGGATAGTATTGAACAAAGCTCGGGAGAAAAATTGGAAAAAATAAATGCTTTTGATTCTCTAATGTGTTTTGAGCTAAGGCCAAGGGCTCAGATGGTTTTCCTAAGAATTACGCTCGGTTATTTGCAGGGAAATAGCTCTTTACACTAGAACAATCTCTGGAGCTGGCGAAATGCATCCCAGCTGTGGGCTGTTGAATTCAGATGTCACTTCGGTCTTAGCAAAGCTTCCCCCGGTGCGGATGCAAATGGGTTTAGTCTTCAGAGTGCTTGATATTAAGCAACAGCCCTAAAAAGCGTAGGTTAGGTGCTGCGTAAAGCCGTAAGTCTTCTCTGCTTTAGAGACGTTGCTATAACTCGTAGGGGCTGTGCAACCTGCGAGCATCTACCTGTGCTGTAGGAGCGACAGGAGGCGACCGGGAGGATGCTGCAAAGCAACCCTGCAGCAGAAGTGCAAGGCTGCTGTCAGAAAATGGGGCAAAACCAGCTAGTTTTGGGTACCCTGGGGACATGAGCATAGGTATCTATGCCCTTTAGCTTTGATGCAGTGGCCTCAGCAATATTGCACCCCTCCAGGCAACCCCAGGTCTCATCTCCACGCTCTCCTTTTGAAGCTTTGTTATTCCTTCTCATTTCTTCTTCTATTATTTTTTTTCTTCTCTCAGGCCAAACCCTTTTGCCAACATGTTTCCTGCTTGTAAATGAGAGCAAAAAGGAGGTTTGGGGGAGAGGAGCGATCATATGGACATTTCTGGGCCTCTGATAAAGGGATGGGGGGTGCTGGCAGCTCTGTCAAACCACAGCTGATGGCTTTGTGATGTGGGCTGTGTAATGTCCCATCTGGGAGAGAGCCGAGTCCAAACTCACCCACTCACATATTTTCCAGAGATGTGTTACTGCACATATGTTCAGAGGACAGGAGAAACCTGTTAAAGAGATAACCTCACCGCATCCCAACGCCATCCTCCTCCGAGGTCTGCTCTGCTTGTGGATCCTTATGCTGTTCTCAGCCCTGCGGCCAGGGAGACAGACACGTCTTGCCAGAAAAAGAGAAGGGAAAGTGTTTGCTGGCGTCTGGCCCGCAATAACACCGTGTCAAAGCCCTGCAGCCGCTCGAGATCGGCCGTGTAGGGAGAGCAGTGGGGTGACATGAAGGCTCCACGCTGGGCGCAGCAAGTGGGTCCCTGCAGCAGCTTGTTAAGGGGGTGGCAATGCCATCCAGTAGCTGCTTGCGTGCCAGTTCTTGGCACCGAGGGCCGGATCCTGCCCTCTTATATGGCATTTGCAGGTTTTACACCCATATCCCTGAGAAAATGACATATGGGAAAGAAGAAAGGCTGTTAAGGTAATGAAGGGCTCACAGCAATGCGCCACCTCCATACTGCATGGGGGAAATGGTCTATCACTGGGCTCAGCCAAATGTGATGAGGCTGAGTAACAGACAGACTACTATTAATTATCTGTTGGAGCAACATCTCTCAGGTCTAGACTAAAACCTCCTTGCCATAAATGCTATCCAAGCAGAGCAAGAAACGACATGTATTCCCCCAGAGCCTTGGAAAAACCCTCCATTTTCTTGAGATCCTCAATCAAGATTGATAAATCCCAATTTCCAGCAGCCTTTTGCCCCTAAATCCCTCCAGTTCAGCAATGTAGCAGCTACCCCAGGACATGATAACAGCCTGAATATTTTTATTCATATTATATTATAGCCTTAAATATTTTTAAGGGATGTAAACGAGAGGAGGGGAAGCATTGGGACATTGCTGAGAGCAAGCTCTGCTGAACGTACTGGGGATCGGAGGAGCCCCACGCAGGGAATGGGTATGGCAGGGTTGACTTCTCAGATTATTGTGCCAAAGAGCTGCCATGGATATTTTCCTCCTTGCACATGGATATTTTGCCATGGATATCTTCCTCCTTGCACATGAAAGCCTTAATGTGCATGGGTTTGCATGCTTTTCCGCAACCCCCTGATGACGCAGGTGGACTCTTCTGTCAGACATTTTATAAGCTTTACAGGTTTTGGAGCTTTAGAAGTTTTAGCTCCTGAGCTAAAGCTTTCAGGAGACCCCAAATTTTCTTTTCAGAAAAGCTGACTGTCCAGCAAGGCAAGAAGGATGCAGTGAACGCTTCAGCACATGGATCACACAGGGTGCTTTAACCTGCTTCCATCCCTCTAGCTGAGGTGGTGGCACCTGCCTTGGTCCTATCCAAGAGGTGTCTCCCAGCGTGTCCTCGATGCAGTACATGGGAATGGCTTGGAAATGACCCTTGCACGGCCTTGGGGGGGATGCAAGTGTTTGCTGCTGGATAGTCCAGATGGAGCTGGAAAACAAGGGCTTGGCAAGCGATTTTATCACCTCTACTCATCTCAGGGGCCGGCTGCCAGACTGCTCAAAGGTCAGGGAATTAGAGATGGATGTTCGAGGAGTATCGTTTGCATCTCTCACTCTGTTATTATGGAAAAATGTTCCTGTTCGTCCATTTCATTTTACACCGGGGTATAGCCTGGCTAGCCTGAAGTTGGCAGTGACCTCTTCTTGAAGCGCCAAGACTCTTTTGCACACATGCAATAAAATAAATCACTTAAGCTAGTTGCATTGCAACTTATTCTCTCTCACACCTCGGCACCAGGAGGCTGGAGCCAAAAAGCTATCGCGCTGGGGTGCTCAACCTGCGAGCCATTGGTCACGCGTGGGTTGTGTGCCTCCAAGGCTAGTGATTTTATACCTTCTTTGCTACAAACCATTAGAAGCCCCCCCTGTGCTCTTTGCTTTTAATTGATGTGAAATCATCCTGAGCTGATCTTTGCAAACAGAGGGTATGTGGAAGATGCAGGTAACATGAAAAGCGGGAGGTTGCTTAGGCAAGAGGCTTGGATAACATGGTTAGGACTAAGCTCCAAGCTACCAGCTTTAAGGATATATTTGCACTTCAGGCCAAGCTTAAAGAGGATAATATCAGACATGTACTGGTTGCTGCCTCCCGCAATGAGCATCCATCAGGGAGCTGTCCCGAAGGACTGGATCAAAATTTGTCAGTAGGAATCTAAACAAGAGCCTTTGCAGGGTTAAAAAAAGCCAGGGCTTGTCGATGAGGATGAGCGGAGAGGTTTGCCAAGTGACCCTGGTGCTAGGTAGTACTCCCTCCATCCAGGGACACGTAGGCAGGTCAGGGCAGAGGCACCCAGCCAGCGCAGCCGGTCCCTATCCAAAGTTAGTTTGGATCCCGGAGGTGTATGTGCTCACATTTATGATGCACTGGGTTGGAAAGCAGCAGCAACAGTGGTTTTGCTGTTTGCTTGCTCTGCTGTCGGGCTGAGAGCTCCCACCTTGCAGCCTGTCCAGCTATCCTGGCAGGGATGCTCGAGGCTGCTCAGGGAAGGACCAGGGCTCCACAAACCCCAGCTCAGTGAGTTAAATTGTGCTGATCACCAGTGACAGATCATATCTACCCTCAGGAGATTTTGTTAATGGCTTTAATCAGTGAGCAGAGGAGCAAATTCCTCGTGGGCACTGACAATGCAACCAGGACCCACCGGGGCTCGCAGGCACTTGGATGCCCTGGCAGTATGGGGCTGCAATAGAAAATAACGCCTGATTTTCCTGAAATCATTCTTTTTGATCATGATAGCTTCAGGGATGCAATAATACAAGACAGGAGGTGATGTGCTGGGGTACCGAGTCCCATCCTTGCTATTGCAGGCAAACCCAATACATAATAAATTTATCATGGTCCACATAGCCAGTTCTTAAAGCTCCTGATTCCCCATATCAGGGCCAGATACTTACCCATTTTTCCATGACAGCACATCTGAGCTGCTTCCCTTCACATACCACTCATAAGCTCCCTGGCCCACCCCTGCATTAACCCAGTTCATCGGGGGCTTAGCACCACCCCATCCACCTTCGCACTGGCATCCACTGGCCTGCGTCTCAAATAACTCCTCAGCCAGCTTTGGAAATCCATCAACCCTTACTTTTCGGAGCACCATTCCAAACATCCAGCCTCAGATATTTCCGTCTTGCTGGAAGAGGAGTGAGAGCACCCACTAATGAAACGGCTTAAATGCTTTTTCAACAGCATCAGTATGAGTTAGCAGAACATTTTCACATCTTGTGCTGCAGAGAGCAGGGACTTTCTGCAGAGGAAGGCAGTGTCCTTGGATGTGCAGATGTTCTGGGGCTTTCTGCTATGCTAACAGTGCATGAAAGCAGCTTATTAGCATGCAGTGGGTAACTGCAAATCTGGGATTTGTTCACTTAGCCACCTCTTAATACATAGATATCTGGTTTGTGAGTTTGCATTAGGCATTCTTTGCATGCGCCTTGAATATGTGCAGAAATGTGCTCATGCAGGCTTTGATGTCTGCAATATTTAATATCATCTGTTTTCCGATCCACTTGTCTTCTGAGCTCAGGATTTCATTTGGGGATACTTCTGTCTGATGCCTACATTTCTTCCGACTTTGTGCAACATCTGGGGAGTTTAACACATGCTCAGGAGGGCAGCATGCTATTAATTGGACATTAAGTGGTGGGCCATGTCTGAGGCCATTGCACATTGTATTAATTACTGAGTGGCTAATAACAACCTTCTGCCCCTGGTATTTATAGAATAATAAAATCTGTCCATGACACTGGCCTCACATCTGGTGAAACTGGCAAACACATTTTCATTTACCTCCCTTTCTCGAGCGTGCTAATAGCTTTCAGATTTCCAGGGGGACAACTGGAGATCTTAGAGTCTTATGGAGACATTGCTAATGGCTCTGGAGTGAAGGGTGACCTGAGGTTTGCACTTCAAACAGGACCGAACCCCTCTGTTCCTCCCCTTGCCCAGTATGACATCGTGGCTCTGGGATAAAAAGTTTGGGATTTTGGTTTGCTTTGCTGAACGAGCTGTTTACAAACACCGCAGCTCCAGTTTTGAAACTTTCCCCCGTGTTGTTTCACAAAATAAAAGCGTCCCTGTAACCATCAGTATTTATAACACCCGTGTGAGGGATGCTGAGCGCCATCTCCACAGGTGCTGGGAATGAGGTGGGCTGGGTCTATATAAGGCGGATATCACTTCTGTAAGGAAGATCTGGGGTGGGGAGTGCTTTCAGGAAGGGCTAGAAGGGGATGTTGTGTTATTTAGGAGAGAGCTTCTTGCTTTAGGAAAAGCTGTACTAGGCTCTACCTTGTAAGGGACTCTGCTGTAACCCATGAAGGCTGAGAAGCAGAATTAGGGGTGGCTGCAGGTAACTGCAAGGCTGATGTTGCTCTGTGATCTGCAGGGTAGGGGCTGAAGGATGCTGCCCCACGAGAGGAGGGGAGCAGGGTCAGGGCAGTCTGCTCAGCTTGGGCACCTTGTCTCCTCCAAAAGAGAGACTGGAAAAGGACCTGTAGTGGGGAAACTCCATCTACCCCCTCCCATTCTTGAAATTAGTTGTTGCAGATGTGGGTGGTCTCCTGCAGTGTGCTCCTGTCTTGAGCAACCTTGAAACCTCACCTTAAAGCAACTGCTGAGGCACTTCTCCCATGCCCAGCATGCCGCTTTCCTCCTGTGTTGGCTTTTAAAGGCTCTTAGCAAATCCCAAAGGCGTGGACATTTCTGTGCTAGTGGCAGACTGGGGGAAATCGCTCCAGGGATGCCTAGGTGGTATCTTTAACCTAAATGAGTAGGGACCGCTTATGGGAAGGTAGGCACAGGGAATGCAATGCTATCAGGTCAAATATTACAAACTGTCTGGACCAGTTTTGTCCGGAGGTTGATGCTATCATGGCAGTCCCTGGGCTGCATTGCTTGCTGCAGTTTTCTGTTATAATTGCATTCCTCCGGAGCAATCTTGCTGGTTCAGAGAGCCTGAACTGCTGATCTCTAGGCCCAGGCACCCAAATAACCTGAAAGCAATGGGGTTGGAGGGCAGTGGTTACATTACAGGATGTTTGCCTATACCTCTGCAAGGACTTAGTTGGCCAAAGGGGTGCTCTTCTCTAAAGCTTTTGGGGAAAACCTACTGTGAGGTTTGTTTTTGTACTTGTAGGGGCAGCAGAGAATAGGTTAAGGATGGGGAGTTCATAAACAGTCAGCAGAACTCCTCATTACCCAGGAGATTGCTAATAATGTCCGATCTGTCCAAGCTGTTCCACGCACATAGCTGGGAGGATGCATCCTGCCGTCTTCCCCCCCTCTCCTCCCTCAAACAACCGCTGTTCTCCGAGATAGAGCCCCGGTTTGTCTCCGTTACAGCTCGGCACGAGCCTCACTTGCCTGGAGGAAGTTATATCACCCTCCAGGAATTGCTTGGCGAATGCGACGCGCTGAAGGTATGTGCCGCTCGTAATCGTCTTTGGCAGTGGGCCAGAGTCCCCCTCTCCACGCTATCAAAGACTCTCTGTCTTATCGTCAGTTGGGAGGGCATGATGTCATTCAGACACCAAAGCAGGAGAGATGGGAAAACCGAGTGTTTCTATGAATCCCTTCGTCTCTTAGTCAAAATCTGGTGTTTCCTAGCAAAAGGCTTCCCATGGCCCTTCATAGGGTCGTCTTATTGGAGAAGCGGCCAGAAATAGCCTCCTTGTTGCTGCTTGTAAGCCCGAAGGTCACTGAGATGGGGTGAGCCCCTGCACCAGGGAAGGGAAGCAGCTACCAACGAGAGCCTGCAGCCCTGGGTTTCCCTGGGATGGCATGTGCTGTGATCAATCTTGGGTTTTGCTTGAAGTCTTGAGTGCTCACCTGGAAGAAGCGGTGAAAAGCTTTACATTGCAAAGGGAAGTGTCCAAATGAGGTAACAAAAACCTTCTGAAAGTCATGTAGTCCACCCAATGGTGCCAGAAGGCTGCATGATGACTCTCTTCCCTTGTGCCTTGGCCTGAGGAGAACTTTAGTTTGGCTTGCAGGAAGCTCATGGGCTTGAAGCCCACTGAGGAAGACCATGGTGCACTGTAGAAGGTGGCCAGCTTCTTCTTGGCCACCGGAATGATGGCTTTCTGGGGATAATGAAATCATCTGGCCACCTCCAAGCATCTCACATGTTCATGCCCCGTAGCCCGGTGAGGAGCAGGATGAGGCTCCTGTGGGGCATCAGGGAGCACTTCAGACCAACATTGGTCCTTTGAGGCTTCCTGTCTAAAATCCCCTTTCTTCTGATCCCCTCCCCAATGCCTTTCTCCCCCACACACTTGTCACCACTTCTTCTCCCAGCTCTGGAGACATCTGCTTTGCCTGTGTCCTCTAGAAATGCCGAGGGGAGGGTGAGCTCGTTGGGAGAAATGTCATAGTTCTCACTGCCTTTAAACAATAACTTCTGAAAACATCTGAAACAGACATAATTCTCCTTTTCAAGAGCCCTATCTGAGCAGCTCCCCAAATGCTTGGCTCTGGCTTCAAAGTTGGCGTTTAGCTATAAATAAATAGCATTTCATTAAAAAAAAAAAGAAAGGGGAGAAATTAGCCAAAAAAACCTTATACAAGCAGAAGCTTAACCAATGCCAGATAATGGGGCAATATGGATTTTTATTTTTATCCACATGGGTCCATGTGCTCTTTATCTCCCACCGTAATTTATCCTTATAAATTAGGTTCATGATATTAAACTAACATTATAGCCTTTACCTACCACAGAGAAAGGCAGTGGAGTTTCATCAAGTGCTTTGAGATCCTTAGATGAAAGGGACAATGACCTTGACCAAAGAGCCTATTGCTAATAGTTAAGTGCATGCAAGCACTGCCGAGTAGGGAGGACGTATTTAAAGATGAACCCTAACTGGTCCTTAATGGGCAGATTTGTACCCGTTAGGCTGATGTAAGGTAAGGAGAGTCTACATTACTGCTAACGTCTGTCCTGAAGCTGAGATTTAGTCTCTGTTCCAGAACAACTACATGGTCAGCCTTAGCATCCGATGGTGTGGTGTCCTTTTCTCCCTGTGCCTTACCAGTGTGGCACCGATGTGCCTGGAAGCTTATTCCCACCCCAAGGGCTCGCACAAACCTTCCTTCACCTTCTCTTGTATCACCTCTTCTCTTGTATTGTCTAAATCGTGCCCATCCAGGATCTTAAATCACTACGGTGTTATGGAAAAAGCTAGCTTAAGCCGCCCACCGTCCCCAGATGATTGCCCAAGCTCTGTGGTTGGGAATAGTCCGGGACAACCCTCTTGCCCAAGTTGGTCTGGTTGTCCAGTGGGAACTTTCACTTTTTTAAAGCAAGAATCTCTTGCAGTTGGGCCGGGATACACAGAAGCCAATGCTGCTGGGTCGGAAAAAAGCACAGGGGTCGCAAAGTCAAACCCTCAAAGCTACAAACGGCCACCAAAGCCGACTCTGTCACTAGAATTTCCCCTCCCCTAGGCTTTTCTGGGAGTCTGGGGCTGTGTTTCCCTCCTGTTCAAGGGGTTTCTTAACTCGCTATCTGCTTTTGTGGACGTAGCGCCAGCAGCGTTTGGTTTTTCTGCTCCATACACAAGCTGAATTTGCTGCTGCTTTCTCCAAGCCTAAATTTCCTGTAACTTTAACGTTCCCCAAGATTTTTGTTGCAAAGCAGCACTTGCTTCTGACTATTTGCAACACAGACCCGTTAGTCTGGGATTTTCTCTTCTCAATTTTTCTTTCTGATGTTTTTGAGATGCATCTTTGACTCTAACTTTTACCCATCAACGGTGAGAATTCAGACTCAGATATAAAATGGATGTTTCACTGATAGATTTACACTGCTTAACCCTATTGATTGACCCTGGTTCTTGACCCTATTGATTACAACAGGGGGCCTGCAGACCTTTTGCTAGAAATACTCACACCTTCCTGTGGCGGTTGTGTTTTTCCATGACGATGTACAACCCAAGGAGGCAGGAGACCCCACACTTTGCCCTTTCCATCTGGAGATAGCCAGCATATTACTGCACGGTGCCATGTGAGCCTCTTGTTTCCAGCTCAGCCTCTGATCTCTTCCAAACCTGGGGAGGCCCTGGGGGTTTTAACCCTCTCCAGATGCCCACGTGAAACACATCCACCACTTTCTCCCATGTTGGCTCCTGAGGAAAGATGTAAGTAGTTCCTAATTGCAAACACAGCTTGTGCTATTAATATTCAAACCACGGAGGTGTGAGTGATGTTCTCTAGAAGATGGGGTCTTTGCAAACCTGCCCATGCACTTGCTGCCTAAAATAGGTGCCCTCTTTACCTTTCTTCCTCTTATTCCCCAAACTTTAGTGCATTGTGGTACCGGAAAGACTAAGTATGGACTCTGCGGTGCGGTGCTCAAAGAAGCATCAAATGGTGTTTGAAAGAGCAGCCCCGGAGGAAGAGCCTCGTTAGACAGCGGGGATTTCCAGCGACTCATATCTAGTACCAGAAATGCTTTAAGATGTTGAGGAAAAGGGAGACGAAGTGTGCTGGGCTGGTTTTTACCTGCAGCTACCTGCTTATCAGAAGCGCCTAGGGTAGGTTTTTGGTTTTTCTCTGTAACAAAGTGCTTTTTCTTCGAGTGCACCGCAGATGTGGCTGTGAAACCCCCGGGAGCTGCATAACATGCCTGGCCAAAAGTGACTTCTGATGTCAAAGTCTTTCTCAGAGCCCCTCCGTAAGCCTCTGCCTCCTGCAACACCCAAAAGAGAAACAAAAAAAAAAGTGTCAGGATGGGCAAAGAAATGGTCTGCATTCCCTCCTCTGCACAGCAAACATTTTTCATCTTCGCTTAACCCCCCTCTAGTCTTCTGTTCAGCAAAGTAATCATGTTTTCTTTACCAGAAAAATACAGTTCCCTCAGTTTAATTTAATTAGAGCTGCCTTTGACCATGGCCTTCAGACCTGGGAGATGAGTGCCACATGCCATGTGTTGCTCCTAACCCCAGCAGCTCCTCTGCCTCCTCTGGGACTCTGTGCAGGACAGACACGAGATTAGTGCCTGAGAATGCCTCGTCCAGCCTGAGCGCACGGAGATAAGAGATAAAAATACGTCTGCCTTGGGTATGTGCCTGCTTTCCTCTGCTGCTGGAGAGGAAAATCTGATTTTTGCTGGACAGCAGTCTGTCAGCGCCACCTCTTGGTCCATGGCCCGCTGGCTGTGCTCATCCCACCGCCATGGGCATCTCCATCCCACCACCATGGGCGTCCCAATCCCACCACTGCAGGCACCCCTATCCCGCTGCTGTGAGTATCCACCATTGCACAGATGCTTCCCACCTCCCTTCTCAATGTGGTTTCCCTGGAGGGTTCAGGCTTAGGGTATGATAATATACCTGAGGTCTGCAAAGCATTAAAGCGAGGATATTTTCAGATATATGAGCTCATGGGGGAAGCAGGCCAGACACATTTGTTACCGGGAGAGAAACTACTTCTTGCCCTGACCCATTTCTAACTTGCTTTGTCTTTATGATTATCTATCAGCACCTTCCTTACTCGTTTGGAATAGTTGCTTAATTCCTGTCCTTGACCACCTTCTCCCCTGTATCCTCAGCAGCTGCTGTAGGACCTGGCATGTCAGGGAGAAAGGGAAATTTTTCTCGAAAGAGTCTGTTGCCTCTTGATTCCACAACATTAAGAAATAACAGTTTATTTCCAGGCAAATTTGTTTGCCTTGTCATCAGTGATGATGGCTATGGGAATGGATCAATTGCTCAGATTTTAAGTCACCCCTGGCTTTTTGGAGATTTCATTTCTTTACTCTTTTTCCTTCCTTCGTTCCTGCCTCCTGCGTTTTTGTTTTCTAATTTTAACAGGCACTGAGCACGGCAAAGAGAGGAAAGGGGCAAGGGCAAAAAGCTAGTGGGGGTGCAGAGGTTAATTTTCTAATGAATTTGGCTAATGGGAAAGATGCCTTGGAGAAGATCGCTCGATGACAATTTAAAGGCAATTTCAAAAGCCAATTAAAGCATTTTCCAACTCTTTCACCCATGACCCTTTTAAATGCTTTTCTGAACTCTATTTGCTCGAGTTTGGCTTTCATGGTAGGAAAATAGACTCAAACCAGAGAAAGCCCCAGGGAAATGAGGCCATGCCCGCTGGTGCAACATGCATTTTGGCTTTGTTTCTTCCACCAGCTCATCCCGCCCCTGGGGCCTTGCCAAAATAACCAAATAAATAAAATGTGCAGAAAATAGCAATAAAGAACAAAGGGGAAGCCCCCTATTGCTTCATAACCATCTCATCCCCTCCTTGGTGGGACCCAAAGGATGGGATTATCACAATTCAGCAGAACTGGAGGTGTCAACACATCCCGGAAGGTGCACAAGGCAGCCGGCTCGTGGCTCTTCAACTTCTCCAAGCTGCCATTAAATTAACTTTCAGCCAGACTTGGGGTCCTCACAGAGCACGTGGAGGGATGTGGTGAAAAGGCTTTCCCTGTGTGCATTTGGGATTAGCAGCTGAGCCTTTGGCCTTTACAACTCCACCAGTTAGTGCAAAGCTTCAACCATTTCATGTCCTGGTTATAGAAGCTACCAAACTTTAAAAATGGGACTCTGATGATTCAGGTCCCCAAAATAGCTGCTAGGTTGGGGTTTTGAGGACTTACGATTTAGTTTTTGGGCTAGGAGGGTTGGGAAATGAGCCATAAAACACACCCACGTGTGTGCACACCATGTATTCATTAAGTGAGATATATATATCTCTCTCTCTCTCACATCTGTGGGTGTAACTCCTGTTTCCTGGGGTTGCAACTGCACCTGAAGGAGGATGCTATTTACCACCATCCTCAAAAATAGACCAAGTCTTTGAGCACCTGAGAAAACAAAAAGGAAAAGGGATTTGAGATGGATGGATGGATGCCGGAGCCATCTGCCTGCAACCTGTGATGGTGCAGAGCAAAGCAAGGGTAGATCTGAACAAACCCGGCAATCAAAGCTGCCTCCTGAGATCCTAAACGGGTCCGCTGGTGCCAAAAATCTACCTGTGCAGGCAAATTCTTGCCTGTCCTGCTTTGTTCCGCTGAGCAACCTCATACAGCACCCTGACTCTGTGCCCTCCGGGTGGCTTATAGATTTCAAAGGGAGGTTATGGCTTTACATGACCATTTGTGCATTTAGTTTAACACACATCTGACCTCAGGATAGGAATTAGTGTGCTCTGCAACAGAAAGAATTGCAGTTTTCCTGGGATTTTAGTTCTTTAAAAATATATACTTGCCAAAGTGATTCTCTGGCAGATAGCAAACTCCTGTGCAAAGCACGTGTTTGGTGCTAAAGTATTTTTGGCAAATCAGGGTGGACTTGAAAGCCCGTGCTCTGCTTTATTCTTTCCTCTTGGAAAGAGGAACAGGTCCAAACCCAGTTGAGCAGCTGCCTTTAGTAGTTACGACAGTTAATGTTTTTTGACAGGGCAAAGCCATCTGGGTCAAAGAATACAGAGAACCTGCAGACAGAAATGAAGGGAAAAGGGATCAGAGTGGAGACCCGGGCTTGTATAAAGCAACACCTGAGGTCAGCGGTGAGATCCTGCAGGACTGAAATGCTCTGAGCCAGGAGATGTTACCATTAAACATGAAAAACAAGATGATCAACAAGGTGCGGAAGGCTGGGGAGCAGAAGGAGTGTCCCACGAGGAATAAAACAAAGGTTAAAAGCAAAAAGCGAGGGTTCATTTCAGGATGTTCCTAAAGCAATAGGTTGTATTTTGCATTCTCAAACCTGCAGGATTTTTTAAAGCTAGGACTTGGGATATCATGCTTTCTGATGATTTTGTATTATTTCGCTCTGGAGCTCTTGGCTTGAGCCCAGGAGCTGCCTCTGGATGGCAGCTTGTGGTTTGCTGCGCTGAGATACAGAACTCTTGGCTTCCTCGTGATCTCAGCCGCGTAGTTCATAACTGGGAGATTCCTCTTGAATATAGACTAACAAAAAATTCTCATTAATTGGAAGATAAATGAGCAAGCTGTTTTGAACCAGCTGGAGACACAGTCCCTTGTGTTACAAAGTCAGCGCTTTCTCCCATACTTCTATTTTCGACTATTTTTAATTTGCGATGGCACATATCATTACTTTTAATTTTTTCCCAGTCACAAAGACAATGTGTATGGATGGGGTCAGGCTCAAATAGTGAGAGAAAGAGATTGTGGCAGGAAAAAAAACCCAAGAAGAGAGGAGGAGCTCCAGGAACTGAACTCAGCGCTGACCTGGAGCACGTAGCTAACCCTTTCTTTGCTTAATTTAGACCAAGCGTAGGTGTATTCTGGGGGAATATTTGGATCCTTAATTATGAGTAATGATGTAAAAGGAAGTGCAGGCATAGTGAAAATGGATCAGAAAAGAATTAATTTACTAATGGGGCTGTCCAGAGCGCAGACTTTAAGCTACTTCTGTTCCTCCTTGGGCTGGACCGATGCCAGGGTAACTCAACAGGCTGTGCGTGGGGCAGGGAGCAGACGGCTCCATCGCGCCCTGTGCACCCCCAGTGCCAGAGCCACTGGGTTGGTCGCATTCCCAGGTCATTTTTCCGATGTGGATTCTGTTCAGCCTCTAGTCCTCAGACCCTCCAGCGAGCACTGGTAGGGAAAAAAGTGAACTTCCTATAGAAAATCATGACTTGGTCCTCAAAAAGGGTGGAAAGACCAAGCTCGAGACAGCTCAGCAGCCACAAGTCGGGGTACATCAGTGGGGTGCCGGGAGACCCACTCAGGAGTAAATCACTGCTCCTAAAATGATCTTTTATTTGTTGGCTGCTCAACACAACCGCTGACCTCAGAGCGCTAATAATCCTGAAGGGCTCTGGAGGCTTTTTAGCATGTGCATTTTAATGTAATAAGCTTTGGCATCTAAAATGTTTTTCCCCCTTTTGGCATCTCCTCTGGGCTTGAAAACAACAGGGTCAGATCAGTCTTCGAGCAAAGGGACGAAGACAACCTTTGGTTTAACGTGCAGAATTATATCATCAGCGGCCAGAGGTCACATCCTGCTGTCTTCTTAAAGATAACTCCAGCCCCCTCTCTATTTCCCTGGTCCCTTATAAACCTGGCTCGACCCATACCCCGTAGCAGTAAGACTACACAGCGCAACATCTTGGATTAGTTACGAGCTTTTCAGATGAGCTCCAACTCATATTTCATATCATTCCACCCCCCCCAGTCATAAGATTTGAGTTTGTCACATTTACTGGGACTAAACTACAAACATGTTTTATTCATTATCTGTCCTCTTCTCTGCAACAAGCACCTGCAAAACATTTCAGCTCTAGACCGGATCAACAAGGCTTCATTAGGCATGACACTTTCTCCCTGGCTTGGATGATGAAGCTACATTTTATCCCTGCACTTCTAGGCTGTAAAATTGCCTGGAGATCGTCACCTTGGAAGAAGGCAGACTCCCAAGACTTTGCGACTGAGGTGGGGAAAACAGGATTGAGGTAATTACGCAGCCCAGGTCTTTGCGAGCTGAGGAACATGGAGTTATTTTAGCCTTGTAGCAGCCAGAAGAAAGCACAGTCCTGCTTTATCAACAGGGGAATGGAGGAGCACAGCTTTTTCAGTCTCATACAGGGAGTTTGCAAGCTATTGGGAGCAGAGAGCCCCTGTTATTATCTTTATTTTAACCAGTAGTCTGTATTGGAGCAGGGGTTCAAAGCTCCTTGCCTGCTGCAGCCCCAGCCTTTCCTTCTCGCCGACTCTTCTCTCTTGGCTGATGAATATTTATTGGATACAAACCAGAAAAGCTTCACCAGGAGAGACAGAGAAGCTGTTTTCCCTGCAAAATTCAGCAGCTCGGGGTGAGACTTGGAAATAAGGGAGGAATAAGTCCCTCCTCTGAATCAGGCACAGGTCAGGTTTAGGTGCTGTTTGTCAAGCTTAAATAATTAAGAAAAGTATTTGAGCATGATCTTCAGTCCCATGATGTCTTGGGCAGAACGTGCTTCTTGGACCACAAGCATCACATCTCCGCCTTTTGGCTATTTTTTTTGCCCCCCAATTAGCTTCCCTTGACCCCACATCTGTCCCTGCCAGCCTTCCCTCCCTGGGGACTGAATTGCTGCCAGCAAATTGGTTCCCAAATACTCCCAAGTCACGGGTGTTTATTCCTTTACATGGATTGCATTTAACACTGCGTTGCTCCTTGCTTGCTGCCCCACACATCTGCACCCTGGGAATCTTCGTTATGTTGCTTTCCTTTTAATTATCTCCATAAACCTACAGGTTTTCTCTCCTTGTCTTCACTCTTTCATTTCCCAAGTCTTTAATCACTTGATTTCCTTCCACCTCTTCTTAAGTTTTCTGACATGTAATAAAAATGCCAGTAAAATATTCATGAAGAAACACTGATCTAGGATCGCTGAGAACCCGCTGATGAGACGTCTATTGCTATGCAATTAAAAGATACAGCCAATAAAGCAAGATATTGTGATGAGCTAATGGCCTGCTGCTATTTGAGAGGGGCCAGGGAGATGCAAAATCTGATTTCCAAAGCTCTTCATATTTAACTTCACGACAGTTACCGGTTAAAGCGATCAAACAAAACAGCAGGTAAAGACATCCCCGTGCCGCATTGGTTGGTGGCAAAGCAGTGGCATATATTTATACAGAAGCGAGCTTTGAAATATCAAAATTTCACTTTTTGAGGGTAAAAGCATGAAATAATCCCAAGAACTGCTACATTTCACAGCCAAAGGCCTTTAGCTAGGGAATGGATTGTACCGGGGAGGCAAGGGCCAGGCTTCACGGATGGCTTTGGCACCTGTAACCTCCCTATCTCAAGGGCTTCCACAGCTTTTTATGAAGGACCATTCCTTTCTCCATTTTCAACCCTCTGCCTGGTGATTTTTTCAAGTGGCTCCTGATCCTTGCAGTGGTGAAGGCAGGGATTAAAGGGAAGAAAACTGTTGAATAATCTCTTTGAAAAATGCCGCAAGATTTGTCACATCAATTATTCAGCATCCGGGGGCAACCGGCTCTGGATAGAAGATGCTGCCAATGCAAAATACCCTTTTCTGTGCAGTTTCAGAGCAGGAAAGGGTCATTCCAGGGAGAAAAAAAAACCCTTTGGCATTGTCCAAAAGCGCCTTTATGTTTGTCCTCATGCTGCCAGGAAAAATTGTTGGTCAGATCCTGGCTGAAGAAAGAGGGGCAGAGATTTATCCATGCGCTGGCAGAGAGGAAGGATGTGCCATCCCCACTGGATTGGGTAACCAAAAGTTATTCCCTTCTACTTTGGGCAAGCATCATCCCGATTTCCAAATACGATGGCCAGCGAAGGACCACGGGAGGAGCTGGACCCATCCCTTTTCACCATGCCCTTGAGCCGGCGTAGCATAGCGCGCGTTTTTTGCTGGAAATGGGTGACTTTTCAAGCTGGCGAGGAGGGGAAACAGCCTTTCATCCTTTCGCCTGCCTTCCTCATTGCTAACCTGCCTGCACACAACCGGCTTTTTCATTGTGCGGCTCCGAATGGTGTTTTGCCAGGTTAAATATCAGCCCCTCGGCCAGACCTCTGATTAGTTGTGTCCCTGGGGGCACTGCTGAATTTTGCTTTTAACCCCTCGTTACTCCCTGCCCTTCCCTCCACATCCCCTGGCGAGGCCTCCCTACCCTTTCCTGTTATTGTCCTGCCTGCCTCTGATAAGATTAAATACGTGCCCTTCAAAAAAAAGGCCTTTTTTTTCCCCTCCCCGTACCTTATTGTTCTTCAAAGAGATGGGGAAGACAAGATCCCACTCCTAACTCCCGCTAAGAAAAGTCCGTGATCTATGAGGCTGAATAAATAACCCCGAGTCCCTGTGGTGCGTGAGAGCAGTGTTCACCTCGATAATTGAAACACGTTTAACGGAGAGACCTTGGGTTTTGCTTTTCTAATTCAATGCCAGGGTTGTGAGAGACCTTTTTTTTCCTTTTTCTTTCTTC
>VZTV01044232.1:24354-41060 GCA_013400875.1 Anhinga rufa | reverse complement strand
CACAGGAAAAATCCTCAAAAGAGATACCCTTTGCTTTGTGTTTAGTAGGCACAGAAGATGCAAAAGCCCAAAGGGGAGACCCAGAAAATGCCACCAAGACGCACGAACAGCTTGAGTCCAAACTGCACAGGCCTGCAGTAGAAAAGCTGGCTCAGACAACAGCTCAGGGAAAGCACACAAGGGTCTTGTGTGAAAGCAAAGACACGACCCAGCGCAGAGGGAGAAACGAAACGCAGGCTGCCGCTCCAAGCCATGCAATGAACGGCTCTCCTGTGCTGAATGAGAAGCTGCTGTTTGCCTGGTTTGCCCCAGTGAAAGCACAGGCCGGATCTAGAAGAAAGTGTCTCTCTCCTCTTGTCCAGAGCCTTTAGTCATCTCAAAGGCTGTCAGAGGTGTAACAGGGGCTTTCCCAATTTTGGGGGTCGCACCTATCTGGATCACATCTGTTCCCTACCCTGCTGTGTGTTCAGTTCCATAATGTCCAACTTTAGGTGGCCTTTGAGAGCAACTGAAATAAACACAATTAAGTAAAAAGCAGCAGGAAATTCCCTGAATGGAGACTTTTATGAAATAACTGAGAAACAAGAAAACCCCTAATGCATTACGCTAAACACTGTAAGCATTACAAAAAGCAGCCTAATAAAAGGGCAAGAAGCTGCTCGGAAAACACAGTATTGCATGTTTGCTATGAACAGGGACTGGAACAGCCCAAGGATATGGTTTGCATCCATTTAAAGGCTGTTTTATTAAACCAGCAATTCACAAACAAGCAGGCAAAGAGATGGTGAAGCATAACATTGGTGAACATGCTGGACAGCAAAGACCTCCCCAGTGCTCTGTGAGGAAGGAAGCAAAGATGCACCAAAACACAGCCAAATTAAAATTACTCTACCAGTCACAATACCATGAAGACAATACGAGTCATAAGCTGAATGCCAAGGGAAACTACAGAGACTGAAATACTCAACGGTGTTGTCAATGCAGAAGCTGCTACATGAGCCTAAAACACTTCATCCATGAAGCTGCATTGCAAAAGCTACAGGAAAGGAATATACAGCAGACACACGTGCAACAAGAAACTGAAAGAGAGAGTGACCTCCACATCATCTCTGCAAGAGAAAACATCAAACTGGTATCTGAAGGAGTGGGATGGCTCTCAAGCATACTACAACCACAACTGGGTGACAGGAGAGCAATAGAGCAACATGCTACAATAGCAGTATAGAGAGGGAGTGCTCTGCATTGAAAGAAAACCATTATGAGAGTAATAGACATTTCTGGTCCAGAAATGTCCCCATCACAGGATAAACTGCAAGGCAAAGGAGCCTCTCAACAAAATCAAAACATCTGCATGCCACTGAGCATTCACAAACAAACAAACAGTGGTGAAACAAATTCACCACTGGTCAGAGAGCTCGCATCCCAAGTACAAGTGACTGAGGAAATACTAATTCCTTTGGCAAAAGCAAAAGGATTCAGCAAACTCTAGCTCTGGAAGCAGAACACACACAACACACACACACTTCGCAGCCAGGGAAGCTGCAGCCTTACCGTAATCTCGACACTGGCGGTTGGAAGAGGGGACAGGAACACTCCCTGGGATCCGGTCTGTAGGGGAAGATCTCCAGTGCCACCAGCAAGGTGCACAAACAACAGTCCAAGCGATTTGGGTCCTCTCTGATGCTGCCTTGCTATATGTTGTAACTTCCCATACATGGTTTAAGATCTAGCATACAAGGACTAACTCCCCTCTGACTGCTGGAAACAGCCAGGAGGGGAGAGCTAAAGCCAAGATGAAACAGATAGAGGATCATACACAAGTGATTTCCCATCTTCAGGTTACAACCCCATTCCACAGAGCAAAAACAGCACAGCTGACATCCAAAGATATTACAAAGACTCCGAGATTATTAGGACTTGTGAACAATCTAATAAAACATCTTCCTAGTCCTGCTGTCCCCCAAAGGCAATGCCTGGACAAACACACATTACAGCTGCATAAGACAACACAGCTGCTATATAAAACAAACAGCTTTTTCAGAAATGCCATGATGTGAATGAAGGCGAAATCAAACCGCACGATGGCAGGGAACGGTGGCCTAAGTCATCCCTTATACAAAAAGGAACAGCTAATACCTGTGGTCATAATAATCCCTGGAACAAGTCTGTCTTGCTGTAGAGCCTGCATACAAAGAGACGCAATATATATTCAAAGTCAGTAAGGCTTCAGGAAGGAAACCTCAAACCACTGCTGAGTGGTTTTTTTAAAGCCACAGTTTGCAGTCCAAAATATCTCCCGTGCCTCCCACTGAATCTGAAATATCAGTGCTTTGCCATGTGCTGCAGAAAGGAGGGTTGTCTTCACAGATGCTTCTCTCCCGGAGCATTCTCCCAGCGTCAGTGCAGGGTGCTGAGATCTTCACCCCAAAATAAATTCAGAAAACTGCTCAAAGACATGAAAATCATCAAAACAAGCTAGCCACTTTGCCAACTTCAAAGCCAGGCTTGGATAGCCTTCAGGAGCTATATAAGACCAAGCTTCCCTCTGCAGAAACTCCCATCCATCACCTCACCAGGATGGGTGGACACCAGAGACAGTGCCATGCTGCCTTCTCCGCTGCTGGGCTCTGGAGAAAGGCTGAGCACAGAGCTTGGTGCTGGCAATGCTGGCACAGCACTGGGGCCATGATATAGAGCGGCTCTCTGGCATAGGTCATGGCCTCTCTGGCATAGCTGGAAAGCCAGAGGTGTCCTAAAGCTATAGCAGATAGTGCCGGAGGCCACTGATCTTCCTCCTGCCCCTGACTCTACCTGTAGCATTCCTGAGAGCTACTTTTCTGCAGGTTAATTTGAATGAGAGTAGGGATGTCAGAGGTCTGGCAAGTGTAAAAACACATGTAGGAATGCTGATCAGAAAGCAGAGAGAAACATACATTAAATACATGCTGTTCTTGAGAGACCTTACAGCAAAGTAGGAAGAAGCCTGGCATCAAGAACAACACCTTATCATTAACCTCTCCTCTTCAGCCTTCCGGAGAACTGTCCAGTAGAGTTGCAGGAGGCACTACAGAAAATGCAGCAAAGCCATTTGGCAGCAGGTTAATCCCAACACACTCATTCAGACAGCAGGCTCCGGTTTACTCATTGTGCTTTTGTACCTTTTACCTGGGAAAGGAAACAGAGCCAGATCGTTAGCATCAGGCCACAGTAACAGCGAGAGCAGAATCAGCAATTCAAATAGCTATGAATTAGCTGAAGAAAAGCTGAAGAAAAAGAACAGGGAAGCAAGCCACTGCCAGATGGAGAAACGCTCCTGCTTGGGTGATGCTAGATGTCTACACCCAGCATTTCTCACCCTGTGTGTCTCCAGCTAGCAGTGCGGGGAACAGTAACAAGAGGTAAAGATGACACATAGGTGAACATCAGCATTACTGGAATAAGCAACCTAAGAGTCCCAGAATTACAGTCTGCCTGATCCTGGGAAAAAGAACCCTTTTCCTCAGGACCAGCCGCCTGTGGGAAGCAAGCTTATATTCAACACACAAATCCCCACACCTGAAACACCCCTCAAAACTACTAGTACATTCCCCTCCACAAACCCAGGACAAAAGTGGTGAGTAGAGGAAGCTGAAACACAGGTGGTAAGAATCAAGCAGCAGGAAGGGAGGAAGGAGAACAGGTTGACAAGTCTCCCACAGATGCTGGCAGAGGCTCTCACCCTCATCACAGCCAACAGGTATCGCATGCGGCACTTCCCTGCCACCATGCGAAGGATGCTCCTGCCCCAACACTGCACCACCTGCAAGAGAGATGCTCTCACTGTATTTTCAGGCAAATGCCACAGATGACAAGACACACGCTGTGGAGTGCAACCAAAGCACCTCACACAGATGGAGCACATGGGATTCAGACAGCTGCCTGCCATGCCACAGGAAAGCGGTGGTGCTGTGACAGATGGCAGAGGGCACTGGGATAACCTGGGACAGTGGGAAGACCAGGAGACTGTCGAGTCTCCATATTTGAGGATCCTGAGAACAAGATGAGACCTGTCTGCCAGGGACAGTTAAGCAGCGATGTTCTGGTTGGGGTGGGAGACCACCAAACACCCCAGCCTGCATGGCTGAGCCTCACCTGAGATGATGTGACCTCCATTAGAGCTGCAAAGGCAGCAGAGCTGGGACACCCTGGCATAAGATGCACCTCCCTCCCCTCTGAGACCTTCTCGCCCATGCAGAAGAGCAAGTCATGATGACGTGGGGGTTTCTGCCAGCGGTCCCCCTGCCGTGAGGCCAGATGCTTGCAGGGAGCAGGAGCAGGAGCAGCAGGAACCAGGAGAATTCTGCATGCAGGGAGCTGCAGGTACACACAGGGAGGAAGAAACCCCATGACCGCACTCCCATACCCCAGCTATGCCACAACACAGATTTACCTGTTTAACAACATAATTCAACACTTCAGACCCTGGGTCTCCAGCACCGGGACTAGGACAGTGGTGGGGATGATTATGCCCATTTGGCAAGCGCTGACAGCGTGCTCACTGAAGCCAGAGCTGTGTGAAGTCAATGAGAGAGGACCTGCTGCATGGGCTGGAGTGGTTATTGATTTGCTGCATGACCTTGGCTAAGTCACTTAACCTCAGTTTCCTCATCTGTATGTTGGGAATTATGGGACTTGCAGAGTGCCACAAATTCATCAGAGGGAACTACTTAAGAGCCCTATTATGATTTAATGGGATTTCCCACTTCAAAATTACTCCTATGAGGATTGAAGCAACTGGACTGGGATATTCATAACTCTGACTCCTACTGTAAGAGCAGAGCTTTTTTTTTTTTTTTCTATTATTTTCCCCTCTAAAAACACCTATGTAAATCTTCTAGCTCAGGAGCACACCCTCTAAGCATGCCCAGGTTCAAAGCTCTTTACAAACACTTATTTAAATGACTTTGGCCTCATCAGTCATCCATGCTAACAAGCCCCTCTCCTTGTCCTGTTCATACCGTTTCAAACATACAGAGTTTCACACCATGAGCTGTTGCGGTAAGATGCTCAGCTGGATTCTCGTGGTGTGAAATCTGCTCAAAATAAGCTGTAAACTGTCACGTAATGGCTCCCTGGAAGAAGTGAAAATCCAGAGGATCATCTTAAAAGCTAAAGTCGATAACAATGCCCTGATTCTCTCAGGAAGGCCAGGTCCAAGGTCCAGCTTCACCTGTGGTGCAAGTAAGTGCAATCCCACCATCCACGGCAAGGTTTAAATAACTTCATACCCACCACAGAACCAAGCCTGCCTCTGAGCTGCATTACGTGCCACTGCCTGACATAAAATAGGCATTGAAGTTTCCTAAGAACAACCAGTGCATTGATTTGCAAAGGAATTCAAGACACCTTGAGGATGAAGCAGGCTATGTGGCTAGAAGCTGAAAACAAAAGACTTCTCTATGGTGGATGCTTTCCCAGGGAAGCTGAGATAAAAATATACAGTGTTTGCGTCTTAGTACAACTAGCACTTTATAAGCACGTTTACAGACCAATACACACAGTCGCATCACTTCAAGACCACAGGACTAAATCTAAAGAGCTTTCCTATGCTAACTTGTACCTCCATGGGGAATTTAAACACTTCTGAGACTGAGGAATACCTACTTCTGTCCCGTCACACTCCCTTGCTCCTTCCTCACCCTTCCCCTCATCACCCACACAGTCACTTGGTATTTATTCTCTTCTATTTTATGTGGATTTCCTCTAAGCAGAGTCATTAATCTTCCCCACAGATGCACAGCTCTGACAGCTAGGGTCTTGACACCTCCGGTGCCAGTGAAGGACATTCTCATACTCTTCTCTTTTTTTTTTCCCCCCCCCTTTCTCTTTTTAAAGAAATCCTTCATACCTCACCAGCCACAGGGTTTTGATTAGAAGGTCATGTGAACTGGACACAAGGGGGCTGTGGGGAAGGAAGGCAAGGCAAGAGGATGCAACTCCCACAAGAAACTCCCAAAGTCCCACTGAAAAGGTCAGCATGCTTTTGAGTCATCTGCACTGCTCCCCAACACAAAAAAATTTACTCAGCCCAGTGCAGGGATACTTGATAAAGAGTCTAATGGAGTGGAAACAGTGTTGTAGGAAAAGAATAGTCCTCTCTCATCCTGACAGCCCATGATGCTCCATCTAGTTGCTATGGAGACTTAAAAAGAGAGGGGGTTTTGTTGTCTTGAAGGGCCTTCTCCCTTCCCAGTAACCTTGACCTTTTCCAGGTTTGTGTGTTTGTGTGTGTATGTGTATGTATTTATAAAAAAGAGATAAGGAATTCCATTTCTTCTTATCTGGTCATGGCTCACTGGCTGGCACTGATGCATGTGGGGGGCCGTCAGCTTGTCTCAGCGTGTAGATTTGGAGACGATAAGAGCAAGAAAATACAGAGGCGAGCAGTTAATTAAGGCTGATATTGCAAAGGACATTGTTTGCTGAATAATGAATTCCATATGCTTCAGAAACACAAGTGCAATTAAAGGTGTGAGAGATGAAGGGCAGGAGAGGAGCAATGGGTCATATATTACCATACAAAATGGCCCCACTAGCCCTCCAAAGCTAGGGGTTCAAACAAAAAAAAACCCACCGTGTATTACAAGCAGAGATTATTTCTCATAAACAAGGCAGAGGTGTTGCTGCTGGTTCCCACAGGTGAAGAAGGGTTACCAATAGTTGACAGCCATTAGAGAGTGATGCGAGAGTCATTTGGACAGGTTGAAAGTAGTTTGCTTTATGTGATACCCAAAGCAAGATGCATATAGAGTTTGCCAGACAGGCTAATGCAGAATAATGCTGCATACAAGAAGTTCATGTTCATTCCCTCCCCATTATCTGAAGACGCTTCTGACTTTCCATTTTCAGCCAGCCCTACAGTCAAACTGACAGAGATGTTCAGAGATGGGGTTGTCACTTGGAGCCCACCATTTGCATCCCCCATTTACCCTCACAATATCTGGTCCCTGTCTATGTCCCACAGAGACACCCTCCCCATCTCCTTCCCAAGGGAGAGGGGGAAACCTGGTATTGGAGTTTGTGCCTTCAGCTTGGGTCCTCTCCTGGCTCAGAGGCCGCTACAGATCCTGCTGCTTGCTCTCTTTTTAAGGGCATAAGCTTCTGTGTCTCATTGTGCCACGGGACAGACAAGCAAGTGAGGAAAGATGATAGAAAAACATATTATTTTGTGGGATAAAAGTCACAAAGCTTGGCTTAGAGAAATTTGATATCAGGAGTGGAATGAAGACATGAACTGTCCCCTGCCATAACCTCTACAACAGAAAACCAGCCAATGGACTCTACCATAGAACCATGGAATGCCCTGAGTGTGAAGGGACCCACAAGGATCATCGAGCCCAGCTCCTGTCCCTGCACAGGACAGCCCCAAATTCACACCATGGCTCTGAGGGCCTTGTCCAAGCGCTCCTTGAGCATCGCCAGGCTGGGTGCCGTGACTGCCTCCCTGGGGAGCCTGTTCCAGGGCTCCACCACCCTCTGGGGGAAGAACCTTCTCCCAATACCCAACCTAACCCTCCCCTGGCACATCTTCCTGCCATTCCCTGGGTCCTGGTGTTGGTCACCAGAGAGAAGAGATCAGCGCCTGCCCCTCCTCCTCCTCCCCTTGTGAGGAAGCTGCAGCCCGCCATGAGCTCTGCCCTCAGCCTCCTCTTCTCCAGGCTGAACAGACCAAGGGACTTCAGCCGCTCCTCGTACGGTTTCTCTAAACCCTTCACCAGCTCCGTGCCCTCCTCTGGACACTCTCCAGCAGCTTTATACCCTTAATGTCCCGCGGCGCCCAACACTGCACCCAGCGCTCGAGGCGAGGCCGCCCCAGTGCGGAGCAGAGCGGGACCATCCCCTCCCTCGCCCGGCTGCGATGCAGCGCTTGATGCACCCCAGGGCACGGCTGGCCCTCTTGGCTGCCAGGGCACGCTGTTGGCTCGTGTTCAACTCGTCATCAGCCAGAACCCTTAGATCCCTCTCCGCAAGGCTGCTCTCCAGCCTCTCTCTCCCCACTCTGTCTGTACAGCCAGGGGTGCCGTGCCCCAGGTGCAAAATCCAGCACTTGCCCTTGTTAAACTTCACACAGTTGGTGATTGCCCAGCTCTCTAATTTGTCCAGATCCCTCCACAGGGCCTCTCTGCCCTCGAGAGTGGCAACAGCTGCTCCCAATTTTGTGTCATCAGCAAACTTAATTAGTATTCCTTCCAGTCCTGCATCTAAGTCATTTACGAAGAGATTAAAGAGTACCGGCCCCAAGATGGATCCCTGCGGAACCCCACTAGTGAGTGGCCACCAGCCCGATGTAACCCCATTTACTATGCGAGAACACAACCTCCTCCAGGAGTAGGACCTGGATTTGGATGGAGTGTTGCACAACCCCATCTTTAACAAATATGGATAATTCATGTCAGATAAGGTGATCAGAATCTGACACCGCTTTGCACCTGGTTTGCTCAAGTTGTAGACTAATGAGAATCTGATGTCTAGGATGTCTTTGAACTCCTCTCAGTGACCAGCAATAGAAGCATCCCACGGTCAGATTTCTAAGTCCTTTAGGGATTTAGCCTCTCTGTCCCTGAGATTTTGGATAAGGTTTATAGTCACCACTTAACCTTGTGTCTGTGCACCCCCTAAATTAACACAGCACTGACCCAGGCAAGATAAGAAATTAATCTAAATGAACTCCCTGGTAAGTAACCTTGGCAGCTGTCTGTTCTCTACCCTCCAAGCCTGGGTAAGCTTTCTCAGATTCTGACTGACTTGAAGCAACTCTACTCCACTTGCTGCTCCTGACAGCTTGCCACATCACCACTCCAAGTGAGAAGAGAGTACAGAAAAAATAATCATTAAAAAATTATTGGAAAATATTTCTCTTTTAGCTGGGAGTACTGTTGATAGAATCGCCTTTTCATTTTCTGCAAGACTATGTGTGCATGCGTTTGTGTCTCTCTGCCCAGCCCATCTCTCAAGCTTATGATCTGAACAGTTGCCCAGGCTTGTTTGTCCATTCCCAGCCTGCCAAACCATTTCCAATAATAAGATCCATCTCCTCCTGCTCAAGGCTGCATTGTCTTCATATCCTTGGAGATCAGATGTCTGTTCTCCCTTTTATCACTTCAGCTGCACGTGTTTTGATTATAAACACCCTGATAACACTCTTGTTAGCCCCTCACAAGTGAAATAATAAAGGATAGATAACATTTCTAGCTGTGATACTTATACTGTCATCCTACACTGAGATAACAAGGAGCAGACAGTCTGTGAGTCTGTCTTACTCTGATAAGGATCTTGTCACCATAGATACAAAAGAGATAAACTTTCTAAAATAATATCCTTGTTCATGTCACTTTGCTCAAGTTGGATAATAGATAGAGCAATTCCTCTCCCTCCCCCCCCACCAAGTGTATTTACAGCTCCTACCACCCCTGTCACCAGCAAAACAAGCCCTTGACGTGTTACAAGACAGGAATTTACATTTCTCACCCAGGTGAGAACAGCTGACAGGTATCATCTCGCAGGATCACATTTTGGGCGCAACCAGTGAGAAAACGGCTGTGATCCCCAGCACGTTGCCTGGCAGACCAGAGAACACCCTTAACGCTTCTTGTAGAAGAGTGCTATCCATCGCAGCCCGGGCAAACACAAGTTATCCATATGTACAGACCCCCTGTTCCCCAAAACCCACCCAGCATCAGTGTGGTCCATCGCAGCAGCAAAAGCAGGATGCCACTCACTGAAGGGAGCGCTGCAGCAGGTGCCAACGTTCAGAGCCTGTCTTTATCCATGGTAACTACAAGAGATGCTTGACATTTCTATGTTGAAGCATTTCTTAAATGAAAAATGGCTTTGCAATCAAAATGAATACATGTGCAGAAAAATCTCCAATTGGGTTTAAAGTTGCCAGGCTTAGAAACTGGAAGCTGAGTGTTTCTCTAATAAAGTAAAATAAAACGCAATAAAATTATAACAATTATTCAAGAAATACATCTAGCAATTCAAAACTACTGTAACTGTTGGGAGTTGCTTTTTTTGTTTGGTTGGGTTTTAGGAAAGTACTTTTAAATACTTAATAAAGCATTCTGAAGAACAAAACCAAAGGAAATGTTCCTAAATTGACATTTTCTCTAAAAAACCAAGGTGAAGCGCCTGTCGGTAGTCCACCATATTTAGCTGTCTCACTGTAGATGGCAACGTCCAACACCAAAGCAGCTGACATTTTAGTGGTGACTGGTCTGTACGGTCTCCCCATCGTAGAAAATATAAGAATTTATTCTCCTCATGGTAAGTATTGACCCTGGCTTTGCTTCACTGAATATTTACCTCTTGGGTCAATAAATCATCATGTTCATCTCAATAGAAGTCAGTATCTGCTTATTATTATATTAACCTTTACAAGGCAGATAACAGTTGTTTTCCCCCTATAATAAGATATTGCACAAATTGGATAACTAAGAAAGATTTCTTTCTGATAGTATTTTTTTCACTATCAACATTTTTATTCAATTTGAGGCATGTGAAACAGCACGCATTTAATACACCACATGGAGCTGCCTTTCTCCTACAACCGGCTCTCAGAGAGCACATTAAGAGCCCTAGGACAAGTCCTGGGACATCCGGAAGATACACGGCGGTGCCTATCTTCTGGCCAACGTGAGAAAATTCCTGCATCGTTTGGTTCTTGCAAGCAGCTGCACATGGTCAAGCTTTCATCCTGGCCAGGTGTTAGCACAAGGCTTTATGAAAGCGCACACCACGGAAGACATGGAGACCCAGCCAAAATTTGGGAAGAAAAGAGATGTATGAATTTGTGAGGAAGGATGGCTAGGCAGAAGGACAGATGGAAAGCATGAAGATGGAAGCAGAATGAAAATAGCCTGACACACAGGAAAAAAAAAAGTGAATCTTACATTATGGAGAGAAAAGGCCACGTGCTGAAGTTGAGCCCAGCCTCCATTCACCAACACGCAGGAACAGTGGTGAAAAAGAAGCAGGAGATACCTGGCGAGGCAGCACTTGCTCCCCTGCTGTCACCAGCCTTTGTAGATTGAAGACAGCATGGCACTTCTTCAAAAGTGCAGAAGACAGTCTTGACATCCTGGCAAATTCATCCCTTCAATAAAAATAAATTACTTCCAAGGCTGCATGTGAGATATGGCTACACATATGGCTGGCACATTTTCCTACATATTGCCTGAACTGCCACTATCTACCTCACTGCTTTGTAAAGCAATTTGAGATACAGCTCCTTAGCTATTAAAGTTACAATATAAATTATCATTCTCCTTTATATCTTAAACTCAAAAGCTCCTTTAAATATGATATATGCATTTCTTAACTGAAATCTAGATTTTAACTGTGCTTCCTTCGCATGAAAGTGCTGCCCACAGGTGCCATCCGTTGTTCTTCCTATATAGAGGAACCTAAATACTGCCCATGAATTTATCATAGGTTTGAATAGAATAGAATAGAATAGAATAGAATAGAATAGAATAGAATAGAATAGAATAGAATAGAATATGTTTCATTAACCTGGTGCTCTGAGTACATCTGCCCAGTGAGGGGTGGTTGGCCTTGGGTAGCTGCTGGGAGTGAGACAGGAGAGAGCAGGGGGAAAGACTGAGCATTATGAAAACTGAATGAGAAGGATATTGGACAGAGGGCAGAGCAGAGAAGAAACAGTACAAAGTCATACCCGTAATCAGTGTAAAACACCACTGGAGTCTGCTGATTAACTATGGATCCAAATGTAGTCCCAGGCATCCCTCTGCTTATAAGCACTCACTTCAAAAGCTTCTGAGCTGCTGAGCGAAAACAAACTCCAGCCATGATCTGTGATAAACAGGAAACAAGCCAGAGCAAACACTGCAGTGGAAACAAAGCCTGGGATAGCAAATACAGAGCCCCAAGGGACAGGTACCACAGAAAACATGATAGTACACTCTCCTGTGTGGTGTGAACACCTATGGCCAAGCAAAAGAGGAAGAGCTCCACCAGGTTTTCCAGCAGCGCGGAGAACCAAGATGAATTTTCAGCAATACAGGAACTCCATTGAAAGACTCTGGGCTTTTCCAAAGGGGCTTGTCACCTTTGAAATACAACAGAACTGCAATGCCAGGCACTTGGGATAAATGGCTGGTGCCCACTGTAAAATCCAGGCTAATCCAGGCAGGCGCGGAAGCCCCATCAGCAAATGGCAGCTCCACAGAAAAGCCAGCCAAGAAGTAACTGTTCGTCCTCTCCCATGCTGGGAAAAAGCCTGGGTTTGGAGTAGTCCCACTTCACCCAAGGTACTCAACTTCTCCAGCTGGGAAAACACTTCCAGAGTAAAGTGTGTTGAGTTCCCTTCACAATGGAAAGGATGGGCTATGGCCAGCTTGGCTAACCTGAGAATAATTTGTGCATCACCCACAGGGTAGGTGCTCTGAAATCCCAGGCTGAACAACTCAGAGGATGAAGGACACCTATGCTCAAGGGCATGTTTCATCCTGATGGTGCTTCAGTGCAGAGACAAGAATGAGGATCCCAAGCATGCATCCCAGGGACAGGAGGCTTCCTTCTGCTACAGGAAGGCAGTGGCAGAGCAGCTCATGCTCTGTGGCACAAGCACCGCATGAGGTGATGGGCTTACATCCAGTCCAAAAACTTTTGGCTTTTTTTGTCTTGTTTTTCATGTGGTGGAATTGAAGGTTTTCCTGCTGTGCTCTGAAAAGGCCAGAAACAATAACCTTTGCAATTAGCACTTGGCAGAACAAGCTCCTGTCCACAATAAATTAACGGAACCAATTAGGAAGGAGGGAAAAATAATCAGATGCCATAAAGTAAATCCCAGCTCTGCCAGCGAATGAGCAGAGGCCGTTCTGGAGCACGGTCACTCTGGGACATCCTGCTGTGTCCGAGGTGGGACAGGCAAAGGCTTCCTCCCAGTGCCCAAGCCTTGTCCCAGCTGAGGGAGGGCAGGAAAGTCAAAGCACACTTCTTTTTGACGCCTGTCATACAAGATCTATTGCCTTGCTCTCACCTCATTCATGGCAACCACACCCCAAAAGGGCCTGTAAAGGCACGGGGTGGTCACAGATCAGTTCCCTCAAGAAATGAAGCTCTCAGCTGGGATACGATGGGTGGATAGCACTGTGTTATAATCATTTCCTTTAGCTCTGTTTGTTCAAAGGCCTTAAATTGCTTCACATCACATATCATATCTGTGGCGTCCCCACCTACCACCGCACCTGGACAGCCCATTCCCTGTGATCAGGACATTGCAGAGCAGTGCTGTGTACTCCATCAAACCTCATCTGATGCTTATGGCCAGGGAGAAGCGGGCTTACCTGATCAAGACACAGAGCTGTAGCCCGTGCCACTTACTGACGCTAAAGAGACCACCAGGATGGGGACGCGTGCCATAAAACCTTCCCAAGGTTGAGCTGTCCTCAACAGGTTATGCAAGAGGAAAGATGGCCTGAAATAATAAGAACACTGATTTTTCAGCCCCTACCTAGTCAACATCCTCTCTGGCCCTCCATCCGACAGAAGTAGAAAACTGTATTTCAGCTTTAGAAATATATTTGATCCAGCATCCCATGAAAGATTGCTCTGATGCTCCAGTCAAATTGGCTTGGACATGAGAGATGTCATGTGCTTCAGAAAGTGAGTGAGGAACCATAAACCAGGCAAAATGATAAAGAGCAGCTTGTCAAGATAGGGAGATGCGCCTGGTGGGGTACGGCAGAGATGGCTGTTAGACCCGTCTTTCGTCACCTCTTCATTAACGAGCTGGAAAAAGAAGTAAAGAGCAAATAATAGAATTGGCAGACCATGCTATATTAGGAGGTGTTGCCATCACCAGGGAAGGACAGGAACATAAAACAAATTAGGAGGCAGGTTAGAAATCAGAGTAGAAAATAAAGAACAGTAGAGAAAAATGTCTGTCCAGACAGATTTACAGATGGGATCAAAACCATTCAAGCAACCAGAAATTCTGCTCTGCAAAGGCTTTTGGTATTTTGAATTTATAAAACAAACCCCTAAACTGTCCCCAGAAGAGAGTGACTGCCCATGGTTCCATGTGTCAGCCAATTATTAACTATCTGCTGGGGGGGGGGGGGTTCTGCCAGAAAAGGAAACTGTGAAAAAGTCAGAAGCTCATGAACATTGTAGACAATCCCGTGGGAGTCCAGTCCCATTGTTCAGTATCCAAAAAGCCTGGGGATGGGCAGTTGATCTGATTTCATAGCCTCAGAGCACAGCCAGCTTTCACCTCCAGGCTTTTTTTTTTTTCTCCTCAGCAGCCCTTTTCCCTTTAATGCAAGTTATATAAAACACTCATTTCGCAGAGCTAGTGCTGTAAGAAAATATTAATTCTTGTAAGAGCCCCTAGCATCCCTTGTCAGTCAGCAGCCCAGGAAGCTCAAAGGAGCCAAAGAATGTATCCACACACCCAGACAAATTCTCAGAAATTCTTAAGCAGACTCTGTAACTGTATGCAAAAAAGCACTGCAGGAGCAGGTCAATGAGCAGCCGATTGGAAGTGGGGTTTTTAAAGCCACCCTTAAACCATAATGCTGTGAGGTGCATTGATAGTTCGCTCAGGTATCTCCTGCAATTCATCTGGATGTAGACACGATAGAAAGAACAAGATTTAAACAAGACAGATGCACACACAAGCAGCCAACAGGAGTAGGACGTCTGAAGAAATATACGGCTCTGGTGTTTTAGCGTGGGTGTATATATATATTTATTTTCTTTTAAGTATACATACAATATTAGATGGATATGGAGATACTCAGAAATCTTTGAAGACGACATGATGATCTCTCAGTGTGAAAGATCACTCTATCCAGAAATTTTTCCCATTCTTCCTTGTTTTCTCCTAGTGGATTAGAGAGAGAGCACACTGGACTACAAATGAATACCCAGCCAGCACTGGCCTTCTCCCAAGCCTTAAATTGTTTATAGCCCATTCGATCTCCACTTACAGCCTTGGATCTGCTAATCGAATTGCATCTTCTTTCAATAGTTGGACATTTTTTTCCTTTTAAACACCGTCTTATCTAATCTGCACCATTTGCATTTTGTGAAGTCTAGATGTAGTACAGGAACCCAGTAAATCAGATTTAATACGGCAAAGAGCTCTTATTTAATGCTCAGCATTTTTTTTATTTAAGTGTGTGTATGTGTGCTCAAAGTAGGGAAAAATTGGTTTGGATCATGTTTCCTTCTCAAGATTTAGGGGAAAATTGTGGCTGAGGTGGAGTTTCTGTGTTTCTGCCACCATGTGTCCACTTCCCAACCCAGGCTGCCCAGAGAGGCTGTGGAGTCTCCTTCCATGGAGCCATTCCCACCCCGCCTGGACACGGTCCTGTGCCCCTGCTCTGGGGGTGCTGCTCACGCAGGGGGCTGGACGGGGGGAGCTCCAGAGGTCCCTTCCAGCCGCTGCCATTCTGTGATTCTGTGACCTTTTTCCTCACTGAGGTTGTAGGCTGCCTGGAATAGACATGGTTTGTGTGATGGCATATGGTCAGCTCTGAGCAGGAAGAGGGACCATAGCTCGCTCAGGATCTCCAGAATAGGCTTATAAGATGGAACAGTGGCATAGGGAGAAACCCAGAAGAGCTCTGCACGTCCCCCAGAACCAGAGCAACGGCAAGTGGCATGATGGACCACTTAGGAGTACTTCACTGCTCCTCGCTTCTCAGCTGGCTTCTGCTGCACTCAGTCGATTTGATTTCCCAAGAGGTCAAAGACTGACGTACTGTCCTTTAGGTCATCTGAAAGGAGGGAGCCTTGCAGGCTGCTGCAACTCACTGTTTCCTGATTTATGAACATTTTTCTCCTTCTAATGTTTATTCATGCATCAGAGACCATCACTTTTCCCCTCTGCGCAATTACTGAACACAAACCTTGGCTTTTAATTACCAGATTAAAGATCCCATTAAGAAAATAAATTCTTAGAGGCTTATTAAACAAAGGTTTTAGGAGGGGACCATGATCCTACTTGCAAAGACCTACCACGCAAACCCTTTTAACTTGGCGTATCAAACTGGACACATATTTGCTCTTATTCTCCAGAGAGTCCTTCCTCCATGCCTGCAGTTTCTGTTTGAATTTCTAGTTTCCCTAGATCATAGCCACTGGTGCAGAGATGTAGATGAAGTCTGCACGTTGTTTTCCAGCCCACCTCCAAACCCTGCTGGAAACCAGTCATGTCACCTCAGCTTCTTCTGCCAGCCCATTTTTCAGCTATAGAATCATAGAATTATTACGGTTGGAAAAGACTTTTAAGATCATCAAGTCCAACCGTCAACCCAACACCCCCAGGCCTCCCAAATCAAGCCCTGAAGTGCCGCGTCTACATTTATTTGGAACACCCCCAGAGATGGTGACTTCACCACCTCTCTGGGCAGCCTGTTCCATGCCTGACCACTCTCTCAGGAAAGAAATTTTCCCTAATACCCAATCTAAACCTCCCCTGACACAGCTTGAGGCCATCTCCTCTCATCCTATTGCTCATTGATTGGGAGAAGAGACTGACCCCCCCCCTCACCACAGCCTCCTCTCAGGCAGCTGCAGAGAGCGATGAGGGATCCCCTCAGCCTCCTCTTCTCCAGGCTGAGCCCCCCCAGCTCCCTCAGCCGCCCCCCAGCACACTTGTGCTCCAGACCCTGCCCCAGCCCCGCTGCCCTTCT
>VZTV01044232.1:0-24290 GCA_013400875.1 Anhinga rufa | reverse complement strand
TCTGCAAACTCACTGAGGGTGCACTCTATCAATGATCTGGATGAGGGGATCAAGATATTAAACCAGACTGGCCCCAACACTGAGCCCTGGGGAACCCCACTTGTGACCAGCCGCCAACTGGATTTAGCTCCATTCACCACAGCTCTTGGGGCTCAGCCATCCAGCCAGATTTTTACCCAACAGAGTGTCTGTTGAAGCTATGAGCCGCCAGCTTCTCTAGGAGAACGCTGTGAGAGACAGTGCCAAAGGCTTCGCTAAAGCCCAGGCAGACACCATCCACAGCCTTTCCCTCATCCTCCAGGCGGGTCACCTGGCCATAGGAGATCAGGTTGGTCAGGCAGGACCTGCCTCTCATGAACCCGTGCTGGCTGGGCCCGATCCCCTGGTTGTCCTGCACTTACCTGGTGAGAGCACTCAAGGTGTATCGCTCCATAATCTTCCCTGGCACCAAGGTCAGGCTGACTGGCCTGTAGTTCCTCAGATCCTCCTTCTGGCCCTTCCTGTAGATGGGCATCACACCGGCAAGCCTCCAGTTGTCTGAGACCTCCCCTGTTAACGAGAACTGCTGATAAATGACGGAGTGGCTTGGCGAGCTCCTCCGCCAGCTCCCTCAGTACTCTCAGGAGTCTACTCTCAGTAGTCTACTATTGTAGGCATCAACTCTGAGATAGAGGATTCAGAGGTGTTTTTTCCAATACTCACACAGCATCCTTTGAAAGAATCTCCGAAAACTGTATCAAAAAACAGATTTCTGCTGTTTAGTCCTGGCATGACTAGACCGGGGTCATCTTTTGTCCTAGACCTCATCCTGCAGAGTTTGAATTAGAAGTAGTGGCCCCACAGCTTTTGCCTCTTGGACATACCCTGAAGAGAGAATCCCAGCCATGCCCTGTAGCGCATCTCTGAGCAGTTAGTAAATTAGAGTCAGGATGAGGCCAAAATACAGATCTGGATCTGCTCAGTGTTATTTTACCCAAATCAACAAACACAAAAAGGAGAAACATGCCACACATACGATTTACCCACAGACTCATTCATTCCTCCCTACCACTACCAAAATGACATCCCAAAGACACCACGACATTCTCTTGCTAGACCAGCTGGGTCCCATGATGGTAATGGACAGGTGTCCTCCTTCTCCTGGGAGAGCTGATTCCGAGCTTCAGTTAAAGCAGGTTTCAATAGACTTGAAGCCAACAGGCTTCACAATTATTCCCTTTTTTCTTTCTGTGTGTGTTTGGTCACTGAGCCTTGTTTCTCTCCACAGGGGAGTCTGCTCACTAAGCCTGCTTACTTATTTAAAACTCAGCAGCCTCTGCCTACGCCCATTTTGCCACCTGAGACCGAAAACCTGGAGTCCCCAAGTCATTAAAAGCAAGATGCAATTAGTACCAACACTGACTGGCTCACTCCCTCCTGTTCCATGCCCATGTCTGAAGCTCCTTCCTTTGTGAGCTCTAATGCGTGTTTAATGTGCAACTTAATTATTTGATTACAATGGCGTAATTATGTAATTGTAATGTATTGTGCAAGTTGGCTGGAAGGAGACGGGAGACATTTGCTGAGTGACGTGGGATAAACAGAATAACAACAACATCAAGGAAACAGAATAAACCTAATGAGATGATAATTTGGAGGAATAGTTAAGAAAATGGGCACTTTGGAAAATGAAAAGTAGCTGGACTTTTTTTATCTTTTTAATTAATTTATTCTTCCCTCCCGCCCCTTTGTGATCAGTGAGAAATTTCCTTCCTGTTGCCAAAGCACGAGTGAGCCGGCTGTGCTGGAAGATTAGAGCCAGGCAGGCTGTCCTGTCTCTGCTACGCTCCTCCGACTGTCGCTGCTCCTAGCAGGACAACTGAAACACATGTCCAAGTTGTTCTGAGCTGGCCAGACCCAGGTGCAAGCCAATGAAGCCGAATAACCTCCCTCTTGCCATGGAAATATGAGTGGATGCAGAGTGGTTCATGGCAATTTATTGCAGAGCAGTAACTCAAGGACCTGGATTCACCCTCTGGGTCATGTCAGGGTGACAGACTTGCTCTTTGACATCTGAACTTTGGATCAGAATGTTCATGGCCATGACTGAACCTAAAAATGAGAGGAAAAATATGCTCAAGGTAAGCGATAGACACAGAGGAGCTCACGTCTTGGAGTCAGATTTTTGAGTCCAGCTTTGTAGGCTCTCTGGTTTCTCCTGCTCTCCTTCAAATGACTTTAACAACTCCCTTTCTCCCAGCAGCAAGCACTTCTCAAGGACACCACATCAATAAATAAGAGGAGCCTAGACAACTAGTTCAGCCTACTCACCCAACTTCTGGTGAGACACAGTCCACCTGCAACATCCCAGGTTTCTGTGGGAGACACAAGCCTGTGGTAAATATTTTAGGGAGACCTCTGAACCTGTTTGTCATCTCTAATTGATAGCTGGCAGAAGGCTTGTACCAGTAAAGCTTTCCATAGCAAGAGTTTCTCCAGTCAGAGCTCAGCTCCTACAGCACCGGCAAGTAGACATAAGCCAACGCCAGAGAAGAGAGACGTGTACCCATGACTCTTGGCAATTGCACGTACAGCATACAAGCTGTCAGACTGCTTCACAGGTGACACATTTATATACAACTGGGGTTACTTTCATGGCTATTTCAGCCAAGTTTTTCTTTTGCAAAGCGGCCTTCCCAAGCCAAACTTTGGTAAATGTGGGATTCTGACCCATTTCAACAGCAAGTTGCAGTCTGATCTTGTCAAAACACGAACTCCAGAGTAAGTAATGCTGAAACTGTTCTGATATTAGCAAAGCAAACAGAGGCAATGGCAACCTACTGCCTAGCTATCTGCCAGCTATCCAAGTAAGATTAGCCAAGGTGCAAACCCTGTGATATGGAAGTGGTCCCTCAGCCGACTCCAGTAAAAGCAAGCTCTTGTAATGATGCCAGCCAGGGAGAGATGGTGAAAGTAACCAAATAACTGTAGGTATATGTAGACTCAATTTGCCAAAAGTTGTGTCATTAACTCCTACATAAGACCTGATTTCAGTCCAAGGGCTCGATTTCTCCCTGGGGTCTTCTAGGTATACTTACCTCAGGGTTAACCACTTGCTATATACAATTACACTATAGCAAGACTTCACTCCCCAGTTTGCCAGTGGAAAGCACTACAGGAGCTATCGGGAGAAAAAACCCTTCCCAGAAACACATATTTTGGAACAAGCCTGCTTTCTGAATCAAACACCACAATCCTGAAAAATTCTGCCATCTCCTAACGTGCAGTGAGACAATGAAATATTTTCCACTGAAGAAGTCAGCACTCTGAGACAATACTTCAGAATAAAAATGTTTGTTTAGTGGAGTTTACTGTTTAAAGAAATAATGTCATCTGAAGCCAGAGTAAAAATATTTACGTTATAACATTTAAAAATATAATAAAAATTCGAATGCACTCCCAGCTTAAAAAAAATAAGAGCATTTAATGGAATCCTAACAAAGCAGATTTGGCATACCCCACACATTCCATTACGTTACTTTAGAAAGTAATCTTAGAATCTTCTGTGCTGAAGATTTCTTGCTGTTTGGCTGACTACAAGGTAAAAGAGACTGCAGACTGGCATGCACCATCAAGGATTTCCAGATCATCTCTCTCAAAAACGATCAGGGCTATCGGCTTAAAAACTTACCACCGATTCCTTTGCCATTCCAGAAGAATGCATTAACATTTTGCTCCTGGAAAAAAAAAAAAAAACCACAAACAAACAAACAAAAAAGAGGTCTTCTCCTGCAGATCTGGGCTGCTGCTGGGCCACCCAGCAGCATCCATCACCCAGCACGTGAGGTCTAAAATTCCTCTCATTGCACCAGAGTATTTGTATGCATTTCTAAGTGTTTGAGAATGATTATGTTGTGCAAAGGCTTGTCTAACTCTTCAGGGAGGTCGCACAGACACGTTATATATTCAACAGACGTGCAATAAACACAATTTAGCACCGTCTACCCACCTCCAAATACTCCGGATCTTGCTTGCAGGAAAGAAAAACAAAACAAAATTTTAATAATGCATCAGCAGTGGTTTTGATTGTTATTAGATTTGCAGATTCGCTTGGGGTGGTGTGACATTCACTGCACATGTATATACCCCAAGCAAGTCGCCATCCTGACAGCAATGGACAGATTGATGTGGAAGAGAAGAGCACAGCACTCAACGGGGGACAAGACTGAGTGTGACCTCCCCACATGGATGATGCCAGATTGAGGGCTGGAAGGCTGCCTGCAGCCTCGCTGCTTAACCCCAGCCCATTCCCGATCTCCCATCACAGCTGCCACCCATGCTGGCCAACACAAAGACAAAACTTGGGATGCATGGAGATTTAGAGACTTGCTTTTTCAAAGGAGCAAGCCTCATGCTCATACACTGGCATGATTGCTTACAGTTTCCCTGTAGTGAGGGCTGTAGTCCTCTTGTCAGGGAAGAAAACCTGGATTAATGCTGCTAATTAAAAGGGACGAAGAACATGGTGGTTAGGACCAAACGTCTTCTCTTTAGTGGAGAAAATGCATACAGCATGTCCCAGTAATCTAATTAAGGTCATATAACACAATATGAACTGCTGTCTAAAAACTTGTATGTGGACACTTGGCATAGCCCTGCATCTCCATCATATGTCTTCACATCCTTCTCACTTGCCCAAAACCCGCTGAAGTTGGCACAGGACCTGTCACAGGTTTTGGACTAGGCCTTTGTCGCACTGGCCATGAGCACTGCCAGAGGATCTGCAAGGCAAAGGGACTGAGATTCAATGTATTAGTTTTAGCTGAAGAGTTAACAGGCCTCAAGGCCACGGAAGACCACTGAGATTACGGACTCTGGTGTCCTGAGAACACAAGACAGGTAGTCTTTCCCATAAGGGTGATTGGGCCAGATCTTTCAGAAAAGCATCCGACTTTGTGGAGGCTCCACTGCCTCTCTTGGGAAATGGTCCAAAACTTGACAGACAAAGCCCATAAAGAAAGTTCCCCCAGGACAATTAAACACAAAGGTACCACCTCTGGCTGAGGAGGCCTCCCTGACATCGATGCCAGAGCTGGAACAACACCAGGAGAACCACCACTGTACTTTTACCGCACGTCCCCTAACTTTTCACTATTTGCTACTGTGCACTGCTTCCTAGTGTCAGAGAGGATATTGGACAGATGACTCCCTGCTCTCGCATCGCCCTCCGATAGAAGTTGGGCTCTTGTTTCTGGGTTGGATTTTCAATTGGTTCTTTGCAGCTTAGACTAATGAGACCTCTGTTCTCAGAAAAAAAAACCAACTCTCTCCTGCTTATAGACCCCAACCCAGCTGTCTTAGCCCATGTGTGGCTATGAGACATGGATCTTTTCCCATTTCTCTAGTAATGAAGAGGTTGCTTTCTGCTCCTGACCAGTTGCATCCCATCTTATTCTCCCTCCTCTCCCACTGCTAGATGAGCCACTTGGCCTCTCCTCTGCCCAATTCACAGGTGAATGATTTTAAAAAAACCCAAAACCTGTTTCTTAAAGACAACCAGCTTTCCATGGAAGCATTAAATATCAATTATCTGAGAACCCATGCAGTGCTTTAATTAGTCATGAAAAATCGTCCCATTAATCAGGCTTCTAATCAGCTAGTTTCTCGTAATAAGGTGGCAAATGTTATTTTATCGATTAACTTTTAACAAGCCACCTAAATAAATCAATTCTACATATTTTTTTGCCTATATCCTGTTTTACAAATGGAAAAAATCTCCCTTTATCAGGGAATTCCCTGTGTACAAAATAAGCTTCTTGCTGCTTCTTTTTGGCAGTGCTGTTGCTTCCCTCTGGGGTTTGTTCATCGTGGCCAGAAAGCGGGCTCCTTGCTCTCGCGCCCACCATCCCAGTCCAGGCTCCATGGAAAAGGCCCCGTCATCTTTCAAAGCTGTGATTTAGGAGGCTGGGTCCACTTCAGATCAAAAAGAGCTGCAAAAATAAAGGGTGATACAAGAAACAGAGCTTTGCCTTTTGAGAGGAGATGAAAAGAGCTCGGCTCACTTAGTCTAGCAAAACAAAAGCCAAGAAGGGACATGGCTGTGGTCTAGAAACACATAGAGAACTGGAGAGGGAAAAAAGGGAGGGAGGAAACAAGGGCGAAAAAGAGCCATTTCAGTCGAAGAACAAATGAGAACAAAGCAGCTCTGAATTAATATAAGCTGGAGTTCAGAAATACATGCTAAGAGGCTCAGAGCAGAAAGACTTTCTAACAGTCTTCCCTTGGGAGTCACTGGGCAAAACCTAAACAATGTTTTTGCATAACTTGAGCTGTACATGGGAGAGGCATTAGCGGAAGGGCTTTGCAATGGTTAGGCATGAACACAGGGCTCCAAGGAGCCTGTCCTGTCTTCAGAGAGGGTTTTCTGGGACCACATTCAGGCTAGACATGAAGCCACTTGATTAATTATTGCCTCTGCTGACTTCTCCCACCTACTGCTCAGTTCAACACCAATTATTCAGGATCAGCTCATAATAACCTATTGAAGAGGTACAGCTTTTCATTTGCATAAGCAGTTTCAGCCAACACAGTCTGCTGAGACAGAAAATATACACTGAATATTTAGCAAGTCTGACGGCATTTTAAAAGCATGTGATAGTACACAGTTGATGACATCATCCGTTTCTCATGCTTCCTGAAGCTGAAGACTAATGCGGCACAGAACTTAACCCCAAACTGATTGGAGCAGCATTAACAACAGCAACAAAAAAGATGCAAAGTGTTTCTAGATTTAGATGCAACTTCCAGAGAAGCCCATATCAAACTTTATACAGAACCACAAAACTATATCCAAAACCCTTGAGCAGGATTAGAGATTAGAGACAAATATCTCGCTCCTCCTCCTTGGAAAGGTGCAACAAGCTGGTATGTTAAGGTCCAAATTTGGTTTGACCCGCAAACCCGCTGTTGGATCAAGCCTGGCAGGTAGCTGTATTACAGCTTTAGGAGCTTCCCCAGGTTTCGGAGAGACCTGTTCCTTGCTGGGATTGGCTACTGAGTACCCACGAACAGAGAGACAGAGACCGATGCATTTTTTGCTGCTGTGACCTCTCCTCCCACAAAATGCTAAATATCCCTGCAGCTGGGGTGCACCAATATTGGCGGAGGCAAAAGTCCACATGTGCCCTTTCCTCTGTCACAGTGCTCTTTTCTTGTCTTTTATTCTACACATCCTACAAGGGCTTGAGCAATCACTAAAAGGATTAAAGGATGCCATGCCAGGGCCTCACTGGTCCCTAGGAAGGACAGCCAGCAGCACACATCTGGCTTGGTGGGATATGGTGTTACACAGTCACTTTCAGCTCTCAAAGCTCCCAACCCCATTTATTTTTTCCAAGCATTTGGTGCTACAGTAATACTATGTATTACCCCAGCGTTAGCAGTAACACCCCTGACCAAAAGGGAGGCTGCGGTTGCACAAATACCCATTTGTCTCTGCTGCCTTTCTAACAGGTGAGGGCATCCCCCTCTCCCACTCTTGCTCCTATCCAACAGCTACGGCAAAAGCATTTACAGCATGAGCAACAAATGGCGACATGGCATAAACTAGTGCAGAAGAGCCCAGGGCTAGCACGGCAGCTGAGACGGGGCACTGCTGAGCATGCCGCCCAGCGTGGCTGTGCAAACAGACGGGAGGCCAACGGAAAGGGTACAGGATGCAAACAGCCTCTGCTGCCTAAGGGACACCCTCACGCCCGTCCTGACTGCTTTGAGACCCATGTGTCAGGCATGTCTGACAAATCACATGTATGAAGGCGAGACACCTGCACTGAACAGTCGCATCCAATGGGCCTTGGGAAAATCCAGCCGGCAATGGATTTAACACCGGCACTGACCCTGCTGGCAGCCTGCTCGCTGTTTTCTCGGGGCAGTGCGTGCTGGGGATGCTGGGCACTGAAGAGCTCTGCTTGGAGCAAAACAGAGATCAACGGTGGGCTGAGAAATACAACCCCCTGCCTGAGACTCCAGCATCCCAGTCTGTTCCTGACATCCTCTCATCCATCCTCTTGCCTCTGTGTAGGCGCAGTCAGGTCAGGAAAAAGTTTTGCTTCTTGCTGTTTGGACCAGTGCGTGTTTTCTTTGAAAAAGAAAGCATGTTTTCTTCAGAAGGCATGTTTTCTTTGAAAAAAGCATCTCCATACTAGTCTGTGCCCGGGACAATAGCCCTGGCCTTCAATTTTATTTTTAACTGATACAAAATAGGAAATCTTTCTCTGCAAATACCTGTTAGCTTAGAAGGGATAAGGACAGTAAATCTATATCTGCTTTTACTGAAGTCCTGCCATATTCTACAGAGCTTCCCCACGCTCACACACCCCCACCTTGCGCACCCAAAGTCTTTCAATATACTTACGTGCACTGCAAGGAAAAACCACAAAACCATCCCAGAGCAAATTTTCCCCCAACCAGTGCAAGCGCCAGAGTCTGTAGAGAATAATAAATGGCTCCCCTGTGCCATTTCCACTATCCGCCCTCCCTTGGGAAATCTTGTTCAGCCTTGGAAATGCTTTCACTTGTGTGGCCTGGGACAGCATCACCCAGCAGGGAATTAAACTGGGGGGCAGGTCTGCAGGCAGGCGCTGGGGAGGACAATAGCGAGCGGGAGGGAAGAGGGCTGCGAAAGCTGCAAACTTTGCCAGGCATCGCTCAGGGCTGGATAAAGGGAGAGTAACGAGCTGGCTCAAAGCGTCAGCGCAGCGAGAGCCGTTTGATTTATTCTCCGCCGTGGCAATTATTTATTCACAAATAAAACAAAAAAAGGAACGAGACCGGACGTCTGCTCAGAGGTGGCATTTGTGGGAGGAAGGAAGGTACAAGGACCCCACCCAGGGAGGGCTGTCTGACACTTCTCCTTCCCCCACCCGCAAATCATAACCTCTGATTTAATTATCTTAATGGGAACGGGAGAAAAAACAGAGAAGGCAGCAGGGAGAGCAGGCACTGTTTTCTCAGTCGAAGACTTCTCCCAACGCCCAGCAGCAGTTTCAGGCTCCCCTGCTCACTGTGCCTGTTTCCCTGGACATCCCGCTGCTCCCCATCCCTTGGGAAGAAGCCACGTCCTGATGGTTTCGCTATTCTCCCCCTGCCAGCAGAAAGCCTAGGACGTGCAATGCGGCTCAGCCCCACGCTGCCCACGGGGCTGATGGAGGGGTGCTTCCCTCCACAGCCCCTTCATGGAGATGCTCCCCACCTACCTTCAGCCATGCCTGCGAGGGGGACCCCACCGATGGGGGCACTCTTGGTAAGGCTAGACTAGCAAGGACAGGTTTGCGTGTCAAAGAATGAGTGAGAACACCCACGAAAACAAAGAGAGAACAACCGAGTGAAACAGCTCAGTACCACCGAAATCAATGCCATTGAATGATACATTTTCAGGCCAAGCTTTGTGGGTCTCGGAGACAGCCTGAACAAGCCAGGGAGAATTTGGACAGATGTTCAGTACTGATGAACCCAAGCAGGGCCTCCCAAACTGCCAGGTTTTGCTCTGGGATCTGAAGACAGCACACTTTGGGGAGCAAGTATTTGCCTGCTGGCTCTTTCACGCTCAGGAATCTCATTTTCCAGGATGTCAACAAGGCCAGGAGGGCTAGAAATGTACATTTGCTTTTTAGTGACAGCTGAACTACATGAAATCTGGATCTGGGGCTCTAGGAAAACACAGTAAATACAATTAAGACTTGCAATAAAACTACTCCATTTGGCAACAGAGGGCTTTTCTTACCCACCGCTCCTCTGGGCTCCTTCACCTTCTCTCACTCACGCCCAGCAGCTTCACCTTCACTAGCAGGAGCCAGTGCTTGGAGCACAGCTGTTGCTCCCAACATCAGCCTTCTGCCCTGGGAGAAGGAGAGGACAAGGTTCAGCAAAGCCCCGGCAGCCTGAGCAGGGGCTCCAATGCACAGCACGGGGCAGAGGAGCCCCTCGCTGCAAGGTCTCCCTAACCCTCTGGCATCACACAGCCGGGAGGAGGCTTCATCTCTAACCCAGGTGATCCCCACTATGCATTAGTCTAGCTCCATGCTGCTATACAGATGGGTCTGTCAAGCATAAGTGGATTTTGCCTTCTCAGAGGGGGGAAAATGAAGAGGTGGGAGGGACCTCCTGGGTCAGCAACCCCAGGTTCTCACTGCAGCAAGCGACACCTTGTTGAAGCCCATATAGATGCTAACTAAACCCCATCCCAGACTGTTGCACCAGCCCCTCAGCACCTTCCTTGTTCCAGCTGGAACAGCTGTCAGGACAGCCTCTTGAATATCCCGGTGGCAAGGAAGAGGTTAACCCATCCCAGCAGCAACAGGGCAGTTAAACCCATTCCCCATGGTGCTCTCCCATACCCTCTGGCCATGCTTGTTTTGTCTACGCTGCCTCTGTCTCACCAGCTTTCCCAGCTCTGGCCATTACAAAGTATGCAATTTAAAGATTGAGCACATTTAAATATTAAATGGGGGAAATAAATAGTAAATAGAATGAAAAATATTATTTATCCCTAAATGAGGACATCACTTGCAAAAACAAAAAAGGCAAGGGGAGCCTGTCCCCAGAGCTGTAAAATGCCACAACAAGCAAGGTACCAGCCTCACCTCCACTCTGTTGCCACAGAACTTGTCAGCAATTAAAACAAGAAACCCAGCATGTGATGAGAGAAGGGTGTTCTCTCCAAAACCATGGAGCTGCACAAAACCCTTACTCTTGAGCCCAAAAACTCCTCTCGCCCAGGGCTGCCCCCCAGATCCGGTTCCTATGCCAGGAGGAGCCAGGCAAGGTGGGATCCCCAGCTCTCCAGCAGTGTGAAGGCAACCCAGACCAGCTAAAGGAGGGCAAGCTTTGTTGCTGTGTCCTTAGGATGGCACTGGATGCCTTTGAGTCAGGGAGGCTGTGACTGCTAGGAAGCTCAGGAGATCTGAAGTTATCAGGATCTCCTCTTCTTGGTCCTCTGGAAGCCCCCAGTGGCAACATCTGTCATGCTTTCATCATTGAAGAAGACAGCAAGCATGCCTCACTCCCAAACATCAGACAGTCCCTCACACACGCACAGAGTGAAACGCAGTTTTCAGTCCATTTTGAATCATGGGAGAGAGATGTGAGCATGCAGCTCCTCCATGCCCAGAAGGATATCTCTCAAAAGCTCCTGGAAATGGCTCCACAAACTTTAGTGACAGCATAATTGCACATTATCTCCTACAACTCCACTTTGACGATTTAGGGGACAATACAAGGAGCAGAGAGACGGTAATATTCATATTGACATTTCCCCAAAATGCCTCCTTTCCTGATAAAGCCATTGTCTTATGAATATGGAAAGCTTGCCTGAAGGCTTTGCTTAAATGCAATGCGTTAGTATTTAATCAGAAGAGGTGGAGCGGTAGCGACCCCTATGCAACAATGTCCCAGTGCTTTTTAGGATGTGCAAGACATTTTCCATTTTCATGGACAATTCTGTTTACAATCCCTCCTCTGAAAGGGCTTATAAAAGATTCACTCTGCCTCACTATTTGAAACAAGAGTTAGTCAGAAAACAGGATTTCATCTCCTATTCCTTCCCCATGGGAATTTCTAATGAAAACCATTTTTTGTCTAAACTTTTCCAAATGAAACAAAAAGAAAGATTTTTTTTTTCTTCCTTGGTAAAAAAATAAAACAAAACAAAACAAAAATAAAACAAAACAAAAAAAACCCCAAAGAAGTGAAAATTAAAATACTTCAGCCACGGCCCAACATACCCTGAATTGAAATGACTACCAGAGTGCCTAAGGAGAACTGAAATGGAAAGCCAAAGCAGGAAAGCACAGTGTGGACCAAGTGTCAGGCTACCAACACCAATGCAAAGTGTTGGTTGGGAAACCACTTTCTGTGGATTTCTGCAAGGTCAAGGGTTTTAAAAGCTGTCCGTGCCTTTGGGTGCACATCTCCTTGAAGGAAAGAAGCTGGATTTTCTGAAGGTATGTACCTGGCATCTTCTGACAAGCAAAACTACTGACAACCAATAACTTGAGTTGGAGGACAAGCAAATGCTTGGGCCAAACTTTGAGGAAAAGGACGTGCCTTTTTCCTCCCTTCGTTTTTCCCCCCCCAAGGGTGAAATCCATGAATGCCTGTGGGATTTTTCACCCCAGACTTCAGCAGAGCCAGGACTTCACCCATGCAGTTTCCCTTTGCAGTTCATTGATCTGTCTCCACATCCCTGATGGACACCTGGAACCATGGCTGCCAGGTCCGATGTCGACAGCCATGAGGAGGATATTCCCCCTGGCTCCCTCACTCAGCTCTTTGGACACAGACACAGGCAATCAATTGGTTTCCTTTAATGACGCTGCAGAGAAGAGTCCGATTTAGACAGATTTATATTTAGACTTGCTTTCTTTTTTTTTTTTAAGGTTTTCTGTTTACCTTCTGGATAGAGCTCCAAGTTGACCCACGGAGGCAACCATCGAACCATGGAAAAACAACAAAAAGTAAAGGATGTGCTAAAAAAAAAATCCATAGTATCTGTAATACCTCAATTAAGGGAGCATAACTATTGAAGCCTGAAGTATCTTGAGAATCTAAGCCATCAATTCTGACAGCAGAAGATGCCACTACTAGAGCTGGGAAAAAAATCTTTGCCTTTCAGCTCACGAGCAGGGAATATATCTCTCCCTGAAAAGACAAAACACAACCAAAAAAACACCCCAAAACCAAAAACCAGTGTTATTTTAAGTTCTGTTGAAATCCACAATTTTGGCTTTATGTTCTGCCTTTCAAGTTTCTACTGGTGAAGCTGGTTTTTCCTGATCCCATACATATCTTGATTTTGTAATATGGCTGGAAAGGTTTAAAGGAAAAGTTTGTTCCACTTTTACAAGCTGACCAATTGACAAGGGTTCAAGCATCTTGAGTATAAAAGGGATAAGTAAACTTCTGGTTGTGGTCCAAATTTCAGAGAGTAGGGCAAGAAAAATCTGTTCATAGATAACACTGATGAACTAGAAAACACCTTCAAAGATGGTCAAACACTTACTTAAAGAGACTGGGAATGGGAATGATGTGAAATAGCTGCAGCTCAGGGAGCATTTTGCTGTTACGTGCTCTTTCACCCCAGTTTCTCCTTCTGAGAAGCAGCAGAACAGACAGCATTGATATTTGGAAAGCTTTTTGTTTCTCCACCCACAAGTTCCCCACACAAGCCCCTTCCAGAAGCTAAATCCTCCCATTTGATGTCCTTCCAGGTCACTGGCCAATCTGTCACATCCCTGGTGTGACCTGGCTTTTTAGGGAGCCAGGAAGCGATGGGGAAGTGCTGCTTTAATACATGCAAACAGCAATAAAGCGATCCTGAAGGCAGCACCGCTGCAAAGCTGAAAATGAAAGGCACAGCTGCTTCCTCAGGCACCCGAGACTTTTGTCCCTGTGATTTCATGCAGGAGGACGGGTTTTCTTTTTCCCAGGCACAAGAAGTTTTTCATCAGGATGCAGTGGGCGGCTTGCTCGCCAGCTCCAAAGACAGGACAAAAATGCATCCTCCCGAGAAAGGGCACCACACATCACTGAGACCACAGAAATACTACCAGCCTCCCAGCACTGCAAGAACTTAGCAAGATCATCCAAACCCAGCTGAGCCCTGCCAGGTTCTCTGCAGTTCACACTTCCAGCTCCGGGCCACAGCTTCAGCCCAGACAAGGACGTCTCTTGGTCCTACAGCTGGAGGGACCTTTCCCCAGGTTGCACTGTACTATTGCTCTTCCCAAGGGCAAGTCAGGTCTTCACAGCAGGCCCTGTAGCAGGGAGGGATTTTGCCTCTTCCCATGCTAGGCTGGATATCGGGACCATCCACCCAAGCACAAGACACATCTGGACCTGCCCAAGGCCCATATGTCAGAAAAAGGAAGGACAGTCCAACCAACTCATGGAAATTGTTACGATCTGCCCCCTGGGCACTAATCACATACCCATCTGGTATGAGCCCCAGGGAACCCTGCAGACAACCTCTGCCAGCCAAGGACACGGGCTCCATTGCTTCATTGCAGAGACTTTCCATCTAGGTGAAGAGAAAGGTTGCAACCAGCAGGAATTTGTCAGCAGACATTTCTGCTACGATCCAGTCTTAATGCAATGATAGGCACTGCGTCCTCTCTCGTAGGGAGCAATAACGGCAACCAACCCCTTAGCATCTCCCAAGGGACTTCATCTGGGCCACCAGCACTGCTAAGTCCCTAGCACAGCGGGGCAAATCCCTCATCCTGCTGGCGCAGCCTCATGCTAGGGTGGTGAGCACTTCCAGAGCAGTACTGAGACCTCTCGGCACCCGCCAGGCATCTCATCCGTCCTAGCTTTGCAGCAGCAACGGGCTTTGCTCAGCAAGGCTCGCTTTAGCTAGGCACGTCAGGAAGGACCTGGCCTACAGCCACATGGGTTAGCACTGCATGATGGAGGATGAACTCATGAGCCTGAAGCACAGCTTCATTTTATTGCAATAAAGAAGAATCAAGTAATGACAAGCCAAGGGATAAGTGATGGGCTAATGGGCAAACTGCCACAGAGCAAAGTGAAAGGAGACCCTCTCCCCCTGCTCTTTGCCTTCCTCTGCTCCCTGGCCACTTGCAACTGCCTGTGGAAACACCAAGAAAGCTGCTGGACAAAGCTGTCACTGAAGGACTAATTCATAAGCACTTTGCAATTTATGCTCGGCCTTTCAGCCCAGTTGCTTCCTCCAGCTGCGGCAATTAATGACAGCAACCCCCCTGCGCACCCCGGCTCTGCCTGCTCTCTACCTGGTCAGCCAGAAAGTACCACTCCTTTGAACTCCTCGCATCATCAATACTGCATTAACAGCAGACACTTCTTTAATGTTGGTATAATCACCACTAAGGAACACTGCCAAGTATAGTGCATTTGCTTTTACGGCAAGGAAAAAATGGCCTGCCTGCAGACACATCCCCCCGGACCTCTGGCACGGCTCTGCTCCAGGGGGAAGCTTGCAATGGGACAGGTGAAACCCTCAAGTTTGCTGGCAAGACGAACTGGTCTCCTGAGGCAGCTGCAGCCTCAGGAAGGCATTTGCAGCCATCTTGCTCAGACTCTTAGCTAAAACCAATTCACACCTGGCCTCACGGTGATCTGCAGTGGGTGACCAATTGATTTAAGTGAAGCAGTATTGGCAGTTCAGGAGGGCACGGCTTCTTTTGAGTACTCTGTCAAATGAGCCATTAACAGCAAAGCTGACTTGGTTTTGCGATTCCTTGACCAAGCTGATTTTCATGGTACTGCAGGCTTGGCCCTATCAACATCCCTGGCAAGCTCAGTCGACCGCTTACCCTAAATCAGAGCCACCTCCTGCCCCTCTCAAAAGCAGAGCTTCAGCAGACCTAAGAGCATCCCAATATGTTGCAAAGTAGTACATGCACAAACACAGGAGCGCCAGCAGGCTTTAGGGTAAAAATACGGTTCCATCCCCTCTGAGATTGCTTTAGCTGGGATGCTTCTTGAACTGGAAACCAGAGAAATAATTTGCCAGTGAGAAACCCAGACCTTCAGGTGCATTCCAGGTATTCATCCTAATTAAATTTTCCTGAAGAAGCAGAGTGTACCAGGACAATCAGAAAAGCAATATATAGTTTTTGTCAGATGCCTCACATCAGACCTAACTGCAGAACCACAAATGAGATATCATCCCCCAAATCAAAATGAGCTTTTAGCAAAGCCCACCTCAACAACACAGATTAATAAATATGCAGCTGGTTCATGCCAAAATCCCCACATCCAAATTCCCTTAGACATGGGGGAGAATGGGATAAGAACCTGCTTTGTAACTGCTGTGACTCACACCAGTCTTTACAAATAGACAAGCCAAGTGCACCAGGCTTTGAAGGGCTTGAAATAGGGTTTGAACCTCTCTCAGCCCTATTATTTGTGTGCAATTCCGATTTCACTTACGCTGTGGCATCAAGGGTGCCGAGCTGGATGAACAGGAAGCTGATGAGCTCAGACTATCACTGATTTGCTGTGATAACCACAGTAGGCATGGCCTACCCAAGACATGAAACACAGAGAAACCAGCATCATCTGCCATTTGCACAGCTGTGATGGAGTCCTCTCCTCTCGCCTCAAGTCTTCCCCTCTAAAAAAGGGATGACGGCACTGTCTGACTTCCATGGACCCTGGGAAGAAAGGGAAACATGCTCGAGTCGGGGAGGTGCTCACGCACTGGATAATAGGAGCCAGGCAGACACAAGAGCGAGAGGACTTTCACCCGAGAAGTGCATTAAATATAAAAGAGAAGTCACCATGGATGTTAATATATAGCATCAGGATTTATTCCCCCCTCCTGTTCTCAGTATCATGTGACAACATTAATTAAATGTGTTTCTGACCCTGCTGGGCTTCTTTAAATATTTGCCATTCTCCACAAGCACTGTTTGGTTAATGAAATGAAATTAATGAGCTCATTAGATTGTGCTGTAATCTTTCAGATGCGAGCCTGGCACTCAGAATCACTGTTCCCTTTCTCTGCTCTCACAGTTTAACTCAACGCATTCAGCTCCAGAAGCAACAGCCGAACAGTGGAGTAATCAATTAACGGGGCAGCCAGGCACAAGAAGGGGAAGGAGGAAAGACCAAGGCCAACAAGATGCAGCTTGCTAACTTTCCCACGGGAGCTGATCCTGCAGAGCCTGTGACTCTGGGCAGGCGCTGGCACATAGCTTCATTTGGCAGATGCTTCACCAAGGTGAAGATCAGCTAGAGGAGTCTGATGTGGCAGGACCTGAATCCATGGCTACATCCACTCTGATTTGTATGTGAAAGCCCAGAGACCTTGGAAAAGAAGAGCTCGGGTTTAAAACTTCCAGACATGCCTCTTAATAGCAGCCCCTGGGTCCAGCTGAAATAGAAGGGATCTCACTCAAAACTAGAGGAGACCACGGGGTTGTCCTCCAACCATTCAGACCACTTTGATCTCTAAATCCCTTCCTCGAGCATCCTAGCAAGGAAAGCACACGTGGCCCACATCCCTCCACCCAGGCAACTCCCCACAGTCACTTTGATAATCAGTCTCCCTAATTCCCCCCCACACTAATATGAACAATCCTCAGGCAACCAGTCTTTCCCACACCTTCTCGCCCCTGCCCAGAGCGGTGCTCGCAGCTTCGTGTCCACCAGTGAAATAACACCAGGAGAGCAGCAAGCAAGGCTTTTTGCCTTCAGGCTGCACCACCTCGCCGGGTGAGCATGATTTCCATGTTTTTCTGAGCAGGAAGGATTCTCCCCAGAGCAGCGCTTAGTTTTTCTATTGTCTTGTGAAGCTTCATCAAAGAATTAACTCAGATCAAAGAGTCTCTACAGCAGCACAGAGTCCTCTGATGGGGAGGAAAAGGGGGGGGTGGGGGCGTGTTGGACAATAACATGAAAAACACTTCAGTAAATCTCTTTCCAAGAAAGCAAATAGGTGTATTTCTGCATGCATATAAACCCCACAGTTGAGAGATTGTGTTAGCTATGGTGACTCCTAATAGCACTGGAGGAATTCAGGGTAGGAAATGTATGCAAATCAAATTCTCTCTGCAGCTGTATTCACCGACAGATTGGATCTCAAAGCTTTATCAAGCTCTTGGTCCCTGGGCTTTTGTAATTTACCTTTTAGCCCTGAAGTCACACGACAGTGAACCAGGCCTGCTGGGGAAAAACAAGGGGATGATGAGCACAAACAGAGGGGAGTGAGAGGAAAGCATTCACGCAGCGAGACACTGAAAAATCTTAGGGTCAAAAAAAAAGAAAAAAGGGATACCCCAGTTCTCCACAAAAGCCTCAGGGAAAGCAATACCACGGTCACTATTGTAGAGCACATGAGAAAAAAAAAAAGCATCTTTCCACTAGCAGGTGGCAGGACCAAAGCTGGAAATCCTATACGAGCTGTATTCCCACACTCATCCTTTGCACCATCCCCCTGCATGCAAAGGATGATCTCAGAGGACTCTTGAGCCATGCCCTTCCACTTCTTAAAAGATTATCACGTTAGCTTGAAAAAGAGCCAGCATCACCTCTATCCTCTTCCCCCAACTCTGAAAACTGGTATCACAACAGTCAAAATGCCAGGCTCTGAACTAAAATGTCTTTGGGTTAGCCAGGTCTTTTACAACCCTGCCACGTCTGTGGTTCAGACGCCTAACAACCCATTCGGTGAGGTTTGACTTTCCTCTCGTTTAAAGGGTTTGAACGTCACTGCCTTTGGTGAGTGATGATAAAGCAGAGGGGGAACATGCAGCTATTATTTATCTGTGACCTTGAGGGGGCTGCTGGCTCATTGATGGCAGGGCCCCTGGCCAGAAAGTGGTGGAGCAGATATCAAGGGCAGAAAGGAGAATAAATAAGGAGGCCAGGCTGACCACTTGCCATTCACTCTGCCGGCAAAGGGGAGCTGCAGGCATCTCAGCAGGTAGGGCTGCAGAGGGAGCGATCACTTTAGGTAGCCACCACCACATAGGAGAAGATGCACAGGGCAGGATGAGTGAACAGCTGAGGATGGCAGGGGCGGAGCATCACCACAATTCTTGGACAACTCTTAAAATAGCAAGGGTATGCTGGCTCTCCAGTGGGTTTTCCACCAACAATTGCTGCAAACTCAGCAGCAAAGATGCGGCAGGCTCAACAGGCAGCACATGGACAGCTGTTAGTTTAGCTGAGCAAGGCCAACGAGCTGGTGTACGCTGAAAAGGAGTTACTTCAAAAAGAAAAGTTGGCCATTCCATACTCAGGGCATTGCAAATGGCACTAGTCACCTCGTTCATATACATAACCCTGTGTTTAACAACTGAACCCTGCCTTCCATCTTCCTCCAGAGGCAGTCACAGTGCTACCTGCAAAAGCTAGGTACCCACGTGCTCACAGGGCAAACTTTGCTCTTTGCAAGCTGTGCAGCATACAATGACATGAGGCAGAGCGTGGCGATGTATCCCAGCAGGCTGCTTTATGCACAGGAAAGGGTTCAGTGACATGCACCCATTCTCCTTGAGCCAGCACCAACCCTTACGCTTACCCCACATGCTAGCCTGGGGTCCCCGCACCATGCGCGCGGAACAGCCGTGACCCATGTCTTCATTCTGGCTTAGCCCAGACCCAGATCTTCAATTTTGTTTAAAATCAAATCAAAATTCAAACGTTGGCTCAAATAATGCAGCCTGTTTACACTGTGGTCAGAAATACAACATCAGACACATGCATACCCAGGGTGACTTCACCCTTAGGTTGCACTTGGTGAGCAACTGTGGAAGCGAAGGATTCAACACAGGCTCTGCAAACCTGCCTTGCACAGTCCTGGCCCTCCTGAAAGCAGCCAGCCCCTGGCCCAGCATCCCTGTACCTTCTTATTCCAGCATCTAGCTGTTCCCAGCAGCAACCATACACCTGGGTGGGGATGCATTTCGCACCACTTTCATCTGCACAAGACCAGCTCCTACAGCAAAAGCAAATAAATGCCCGTGTCCTTGGGAGTTTCTCTTGGGAGACAATTTGCCCTCATGCCTTGTCCTTGGTTTTCTCCTGTGGGCATGTACACACAGACAGGGACCTCCAGGGATGCATGGCAGCCCATGCAGAAGATGCTTTTGTGGCAGCTGCAAACAGAGCCGAAAGCCACAGGGCTGATTTGGTATACATTCTTACAAATGCAACTGCATTTCCGAAGTGTATTTATATCTTATCTATGCTGTTTACCCATATGTTCAATACATCATTATTCATTATCTGATAAGGTGCTTGCACTGAATTTCTAAGCCAGGCTTACAGTTAGCACAGAACAGGACATGCCGGGAATACAAATCAAAAAATAAATAGAGCAGCTGTCTCCAGTGAGGCTGCTCCGCTACCAGGGGACTCTGGTGACATCGCCAGCCATGGGACCAAAGCCTGGGTCACTGGGCCTGCTGAGCTGGATACAACAGGCTTGTGTTATGCAGAACAGCCTCCTTTTTAGTTAATTACATGTCTGAGTTCCCTTCCGATGATAGAAGTGACATTACAAAGCAAGCCATGTTTCCTCTCTTCTGCACTGCATTCATCTCTGCTCTGTCCGGACCCTTGCAACAGCTAAAAGCCTCTGCTCTTCAGTATCCACAGAGCCCCCACAAAACCCTCAGCCTGGGAGCAAGGAGGAAAAAGAGGGAGCTTAGGTCCGAGACCTGCATCTTGAATAGACAGGGAAACTCTTAATTGTGCTGTCTGTGGCCCAGGCATAAAACCAGAGGAGGGAGAGTAATGCAAATCCAAAGCCCTCCCCGACCCTGTCCTCTCCTTCTGCCCATTCCAGCATAAATGGAGAGATGGGGAGCACGCTGAGATGATGCTCCATGGCACGTCCCAACCCCTCCTCTCTCGCCTTTGTCACTCCTTCCAACACCAGGAACCAAAACTGGCTCCATTTAGGCCAGGCAGAGTTTTACCATGGCTTCCAATAGGGTCATGGTCTCTCTCACATCTCAGCTCCTGGTCCAAGGATTATCTGTATTGGATGGATATTTCCACAGGGAATAGAGGGAGGAAGATAGAGGGAGAGGATAGGGAGTCAGGTTCCTGTCATGTGAAAACTGGCTACAGCACATCTTAAAAACAGGCTACAAGGAAGTGTGACATCCAATTTCTTGGGAAGGGGAGGCAGAACGGTAATTAAATTTTCTGATCTTGTTAGCCAATTTCTCCAATCACTGCCCCTGAACTGGAGAAGGGGAAGGGAGAGGGGAGACGTTTGCGTCAGCGACGCTTGTGAGGGAAATTAGGTTTTCACGGATTATTGGGTTAGTTCCACTTCTCCCACTTTTTAATTTATTTGTCTGTATGTGCTGCCGAGCTGAAAGGCCGAGAATTCCCCCCTCCTTTTTTTTTTTTTTTTTAAATTAAAATCTGTAGTTTTGGAAGATGAAAACTTAGGAAGGGGGGAAGACTGCAACAATACAACCATGACAGCCAAAATCTGCTTCCCTTCCAAACTGCTTTGTTAATCCCTCTTCAAAACAAGAGCCTAATAAGATCTCTCATTAGAACTCCATATAGCCTTTGGATACTTCTACAGAAGAAAAAATATCAATTAACTTTGTTCTATATTTAAAAAAGAACAGAATTTACTTACTGCTACTTGCAGGTTGGGTGGGGTTTTTTAATTTTCTCTCAATGCCACCAAAGAAACTTAAGAATTGCTGCCTGCGTAACCCTCTGCCTCTATTACTTCTCAAAAGACAGTAACACTGCCCCTCTTTCCAATTTCTTTTGAAATAGGGAAGACTAAACTGTGCATATCAGTAGTGTTTTAAGTAAATTATCTGTATGATTATTTCCAACTGCCTGGTGAGTGGTTTCCTAGGAACAATGCCAAGGGGCTATTTTGTTTAAGCTTTTTGAATTTTGGATAGAAGACAAAGTGAGTGTAGTTCACATAACACCTGGACTTCCCCTTTTGTGAAAGCTTTAGGAATTATATATGGCCACATGGACCATCATTAGCTGGAGGATGCTTGCAAAGGTTTCTGGGAAGCCAAGAAAGACTGGAAACAATAGCTCATGGGTCGCTCCATTCAACAGCATCTTGCAAAAACCAAGAGCAGCGTATCAATAGCCTGGGGTTGGGATCAGGAAACTGCATGTTCAATTCGTACACCAGGGCAACACCAATGGCCAAGCTCTCTGACCTGATCCATCTTGTAGGTGGATGCTCTCTGAGTTATAGATATGTTTCCCACCTCCTTGGGATCTTTAAGTCTAGACCAGAATAGCCTTCTTGAAGATCTGCGCTGGACCTCTGCAGAACTATTGATTCCTACCATCAGTCCCAATGCTGCTACCACAGTTGCCCAGGTCAGCCAGATGGGATTTATTAATGTATGCTGACCTGCTGTCTGTTAAGCCTATGGAGGCTCCACTCAGGAAGATCCAAGACTTGTCACTGAGTGCAGCAGATAAGAGGCACCCATTCTTCAGGCTTACCCATGTTTCTGCAGCTTCCAGTTTTCCTCTAGACCAAAGACATGTAATGAGCTTCATGGCACTGGACCATTTGCTCCTGTAGTGAACACATGTAAAAGATGAACCTGCAAGAGAATGATGCAAGGAACAAAGGGACAGTGGCAGAGTTCAACTTGGCCAGAGCTTTACAATCATTCAGCAATCCTGTGCACTTCTCTTAATCAGTTTTTGATCTATAGCTAACACTAGCTTACTGCTCATCCTCACTCTGCCACCTTAAAAACCCCTCAGGGGAGGGACCTTGCCAAAGACATTTGGAAAGCAGAGCTGGGTGATTTCTTCCTCCTTCACCCACTCAAAGACTGCTGCACTTCATGTCCATCCATCATACTGCCCATGCGGGATGTCAACTCCCATCTCACATTGCCTGCTTTACAGGCATTAATACTCATTCATACTCATGAATCCATACATTCATACTCATTACCTTGTACAGGGAGGTGCACATGGATGAGAGTCCTCAGCTGGGACCAGTAAAGAGACCAAGCCAAGATCGCACAGACCTTCTACCCAGCTAAGTACAAAGGCACAGACTTATCTTACCCAAGTTCAGCTATATACACTGGGCCATTTTCCATGGAGAATGGAGATGACCCACCTCCAGGCAGTGTGGGAGTATTCTACCTGTAGAGCTGGCCAAAGGTAATTTCTTGAGAGTCTTTAAGCAAAGCAAAACACACACACAAAAAGCACCCCACTCTTCCTTCCCAATCAGGGCGAGCTGAAGCCCTGATTAAGATCCTCATCATGGACGAGCTCTGAGCTGACCCGCCCTCATCAGGCTTTGCAGTTCAAAAAAAAGTTAATTCTGATGGCAGTGAAGAGGAGGGGAATTTACTCTGATCTGCCATGACCCAGACTTCACAGCCATTCAAAAGGAACAGCAACAGCCATTAAAAGCTTCACTTTATACACTGAAGAGGCTCATAAAGAGTGTGAATTCATGGAGCAGTGGCTCAGAAAGCCTATTCCCTGGGTGTCCCACAGACTGCTATTGTCTGAAATATGGAATAAAAGGGAGGTTCATATTTTACTTCAGACTTACTTCACTCTTCCCTTGTTTTCTCTGCGGACTGACTAAAGAGGAAGTGATTTATAAGGGGAAAACAAGGGGACACAGTTCTAATTAATCGGCCATAACCATTACAGCTGTACGGGCATCCAGCAAAACACAGGGCAACAGTGCTTAGACAGAGATGCAGTACCACTGGAAGTTTCCCCAATAATCCCACTTCAAGCCAGAATAAAATGAACTTTTTATATTCACAGTGCTCGTAGAGACCCCCTGTAAAAGGCTGCTGGCACCTGACCACTTTTACACCCAGAGTCAGTAAGAGCAGGGACCTGAAGGGGTCTCCTACCTTGAACCTCTGCTTGCAGACCTTCCATTCCCTCTCCAGAGAGGGCTCAGAGTTCATTTTCACATCAGCTAAAGTTCAGGGAGTAGGGAGCGAGACTAGCTTAGGAAATCTCAACTTCAAGCCCAGGAGTGAGAAGTTTGAACTAACTAAAGGCTAAGGTCCCTTGCTCCATCAGACCCTGCCATCTCACAGCCAGGAGGAGAACACGGGGCTCCTGGAGCACTGCAGAGTCAAAGGAACAGAGAAAGGCTCTTTCGTGTCCAGAAATTAATGTGTTTGTTCTGCTTTCAGCAATGTTATAGCCAGCAGAACGGGCCTCTGGGGAACAATAGATCACACATTGCAGGTGCCTAGTTTTAGGAGGGGGAAACTCTCCAGTTTTCCTAAGTGCATGTGCCAGAAGTTCCGTAACTGAAGTTCATCTTGACCTCAGAGGGCTGGCCCGCTCTACGGGAGGAAACAGAAAGCCTGGGCATAATCAGAACAAGCTCATAATTAAAAGCACTTTAGCCTTTATGAGTTCCCAGATCACATAGCTGCAGCGAGAGAAGTTGTTTTCATTTTACCTCATTACGTATGGAACAGTGCAATGGTAATGAACAGTCTGGCATTTGCCAGAGCCTGCTGCTTGCAGAAAGAGGGCAGCCAACACCAGAGCAGATGCAAATACAGTGTGCTGCACCCTGGTGTAACTCCTGGCATGAGGTTACCTCCCCAGAAGCCTCTGCAGGGGGATTTTTAGGGGTAGAAGGTGTGGGGAACAGCTAAGCAGGACAGCCTTTAATACTGGAGTCAAGTAAGAGGGGGGGGGAATAAATAGTGCAAAATGCAAATAAGAACAGGCTTTCCCACTTACCCCTCTGAAGCATTTGTCCCGAGACCCATGGAGGTGCTCCAGGAAGAAAGTCA